>JAJPUD010000186.1:188862-211854 GCA_023553655.1 Myrmecobius fasciatus | reverse complement strand
TGGACTTTTCCTTAAAATAGTCGGTAGCATCTATTTAAAACCATCAGCTAGCATCATATGTAATGGTGATAAACTGGAACCATTCCCAATAAGATCAGGGGTGAAACAAGGTTGCCCACTATCACCATTACTGTTCAATATTATATTAGAAATGCTAGCCTTGGCAATAAGACAAGAAAAAGAGATTAAAGGAATTAGAGTAGGTCATGAGGAAACCAAATTATCACTCTTTGCAGATGATATGATGGTCTACTTAGAGAACCCTAGAGAATCAACTAAAAAACTATTAGAATTAATCCACAACTTTAGCAAAGTTGCAGGATACAAAATAAATCCACATAAGTCATCAGCATTTTTATACATCACCAACAAAATGCAACAGCAAGAGATACAAAGAGAAATTCCATTCAAAATAACTATCGATAGTATAAAATATTTGGGAATATATCTGCCAAGGGAAAGTCAGGATCTATATGAGCAAAACTACAAAACACTCTCCACGCAAATAAAGTCAGATCTAAACAATTGGAAAAACATCAAGTGCTCTTGGATAGGTCGAGCGAATATAATAAAGATGGCAATACTACCTAAACTAATCTATCTATTTAGTGCTATACCAATCAAACTCCCAAGAGATTATTTAACTGAACTAGAAAAAATAACAACAAAATTCATCTGGAAAAACAAAAGGTCAAGAATTTCAAGGGAATTAATGAAAAAAATGCAAATGAGGGTAGCCTAGCTGCACCAGATCTAAAACTATATTATAAAGCAGTGGTCACCAAAACCATTTGGTACTGGATAAGAAATAGAGTAGTGGATCAGTGGAATAGGTTAGGTTCACAGAACAAAATACTCAATGACAATTGTAATCTAGTGTTTGATAAACCCAAAGACCCCAGTTTTTGGGATAAAAACTCACTATTTGATAAAAACTGCTGGGATAATTGGAAACTAGTATGGAAGAAATTAGGCATTGACCCGCACCTAACACCATATACCAAGATAAAGTCAAAATGGATTCATGATCTAGGCATAAAGAATGATATTATAAACAAATTAGAACAATGTAGGATGGTTTACCTCTCAGACCTGTGGAGGGGGAAGGAATTTGTGACCAAAGAAGAACTAGAGGTCATCATTAATCACAAAATAGATAAGTTTGACTATATCAAGTTAAAAAGTTTTTGTACAAACAAAATGAATTCAGACAAGATTAGAAGGGTAGCAGTAAACTGGGAAAATATTTTTACATCCAAAGGTTCTGATAAAGGCCTCATTTCTAAAATATATAGAGAATTGACTCAAATATATAAGAATTCAAGCCATTCTCCAATGGATAAATGGTCAAAAGATATGAACAGACAATTTTCAGATGAAGAAATTGAAACTATTTCCAGTCACATGAAAAGGTGCTCCAAGTCACTATTGATCAGAGAAATGCAAATTAAGACAACTCTGAGATACCACTACACACCTGTCAGATTGGCTAAAATGACAGGAAATGATAATGATAACTGTTGGAGGGGATGTAGGAAAACTGGGACACTGATACATTGTTGGTGGAACTGTGAACGGATCCAACCATTCTGGAGAGCAATTTGGAGCTATGCTCAAAAAGTTATCAAACTGTGCATACCTTTTGACCCAGCAGTGTTTCTACTGGGCCTATATCCCAAAGAGATTTTAAAGGAGGGAAAGGGACCCACATGTGCAAAAATGTTTGTGGCAGCCCTTTTTGTAGTGGCAAGAAACTGGAAATTGAAAAGATGCCCATCAATTGGAGAATGGCTGAATAAATTATGGTATATGAGTGCTATGGAATATTATTGTTCTGTAAGAAATGACCAACAGGAGGATTTCAGAGAGGATTGGAGAGACTTGCATGAGCTGATGCTGAGTGAAATCAGCAGAACCAGGAGAACATTATACACAGCAACAAGACTATACGATGATCAATTTTGATGGACATGGTTCTCTTCAACAATGATGTGATTCAAACCAGTTGTTCTGCGATGAAGATAGTCATATACATCCAGAGAGAGGCCTGTGGGAACTGAGAGTGAACCACCACACAGCATTTTAACGCTTTCTGTGAATATTTCCATGCATTTTGTTTTCCTTCTTAGGTTGTTTTTTTCTTCTTCTCTTTCTAGATCTGATGTTTCTTGTGCAGTAAGATAACTGTATAGATATGTATACATGTATTGGATTTGTCATATAATTTATCCTATTTAGCATGTATTAGATTACCTGCCATCTAGGGGTGGGGGGTGGGGGGAAGGAGGGGAAAAGCTTGGGAAAAAAAGTTTTTGCTAAAAAGTCAATGTTGAAAAATCACTCATATGTTTTGTAAATAAAAAGCTTTATATATATAAAAAAATAAATGATAACTGATTGATAAAAAAAAAGAACTGGTGGCTACTTTTTGAGACTGCCAAATACTGATGTTAACAGGATCTACTTCAGTAGAACCGAAGAGCCAAAGGAGTGAGGGGTATCCAAAATATAAACAAATTCTTAATGTCAGGAGGCAACCTCTTGTGGCACTAAGGTCATACAGCATGTTCTTACATTCTACCCTGGCATAACCTCTTTCTGCAATATTTATCCAAAGTTATATTGCAAGCAGAGAGAGGCCTTCTTTTCTTCTCCTACTCCCCAAACTAAAATTTAAAAAACGGCTTCAGCAAGATTCAACAACTTTAGAACACTCCACTCTATGGTCTATATAGGAAGTATCAAGTTTGTCATTATTAGCATCACTACTTTGCTTCTAAGATTCCATGGATCTGAAGGATCTCATAAATGTGTATATTCCTTTAATTGCTATAGAACAAAGCCCAGTCATATCTTCTCATCCATTAATCCTCACAGAAGATCAATTCAATACACTGGAGACCTTACTCTGAATCTTTTAACATTCTGTAAATACCAGTGCAGTGCTTGAAGTATGCCACAAGTTTTACATAGGTTATTGAATTTGATTCTTAAACAACACCAGGAGATAGTCAGTACAATTATTATCCTTATTTTACAAAGTAAGAGAATGACCGTTCACAGTTCATTTGTCTGGAGCATGTCTATTTCTGAGAATAACAGTTACTAAATTAAGTCTGACATAAGTCTGCCTTAGGCTTCTTAGAGAAGTGGTTACTGAATTAAGTCTGATAATCTAAGATGTTGCTGTTCAATGATTTTTTTAGTCATATCTGACTTTTCATGATTCCATTGGGATTTTTTCTGGCAAAGATACTAGAATAGATTAGCGATTTCCTTGTCCAACTCATTTTACATATGAGAAAATTGAGGCAAATAGGATCAAGTGATTTGCCCAGGATCACATAGCTGGTAAGTATCTGAAGCTAGATTTGAACTCAGATCTTTCTTACTCCAGGTCTGGTATTCTGTTCACTGTTTCACCTTTCTAAGTTGCTTATTTGCATATGATTTGCTATGTATTGGAGTGAATACAACCTGTTTCAGAGTAAGAAACCAGGACTATATTTCTAATCTATGAAAAAAAATGCTCTAAATCACTACTGATTAGAGAAATGCAAATTAAGACAATTCTGAGGTACCACTACATACCTCTTAGATTGGCTAAGATGACAGGAAAAGATAATGATAAATGTTGGAGGGGATGTGGGAAAGCTAGGACCCTAAACCATTGTGATGGAGCTGTGAAATGATCCAATCATTCTAGAGAGCAATTTGGAACTCTGCCCAAAGGACTACCCTTTGATCATGAAGTGTCTCTACTGTATCCAAAAAGATCATTAAAAAAAGGGAAAAGAACCGACATATGCAAAAATGTTTGTAGCAGCCCTTTTTGTAGGGGCAAGGAAATGGAAACTGAGTGGATGCCCATCAATTGGAAGATGGATAAATAAGTTATGGTATATCAATACAATGGAATATTATTGTTCTATAAGAAACAACAAGCAGGCTGATTTCAGAAAGGCCTGGAAAGATTTACATGAACTGGTGCTAAGTGAAGTGAGATCATAGAGATCATAGAAAAAATGCAAATTAAGACAGCTCTGAGGTACCACTACACACCTGTCAGATTGGCTAAAATGACAGGAAATGATAACGACGAATGTTGGAGGGGATGTGGGAAAATTGGGACACTGATACATTGTTGGTGGAACTGTGAACAGATCCAACCATTCTGGAGAGCAATTTGGAACTATGTTCAAAAAGTTATCAAACTGTGCATACCCTTTGACCCAGCAGTGTTTCTACTGGGCCTATATTCCAAAGAGATCTTAAAGGAAGAAAAGGGACCCACATGTGCAAGAATGTTTGTGGCAGCCCTTTTTGTAGTGGCTAGAAACTGGAAACTGAATGGATGCCCATCAATTGGAGAGTGGCTGAATAAATTGTGGTATATGAATGTTATGGAATATTATTGTTCTGTAAGAAACGACCAGCAGGACGATTTCAGAGAGGCCTGGAGAGACTTGCATGAACTGATGCTGAGTGAAATGAGCAGAACCAGGAGATCATTATACATGGCAACAACAATACTGTATGAGGATCAATTCTGATGGACATGGCTCTCTGCAACAATGAAATGTTTCAAACCAGATCCAATTGTTCAGTGAAGAAAGTCATATATACCCAGAGAGAGGGATGTGAAATGTGGACCACAACATAATATCTTCATGCTCTCGATTGATGCTTGCTTGCATTGTGTTTCCTTTATCTGATTTTTTTTTCTTGTAGATACGATTTTTTCTTGCACAACAATGATAAGTGTGGAAATATGTATACATATATTCGATTTGTCAAGTATTTTAACATAATTAACATGTAGTGGATATCCTACCACCTAGGGAAGGGGTGGGGAGTAGGAAGGAAAAATTTGTAACAAAGCTTTGTAAGGGTCAATGTTGAAGAATTACCCATACATATGTTTTGCAAATACAAAGGTTTAATAGAGAAAAAAAAAAGAACCAGCACAGCAACAGCAAGATGATCAGCTGTGATAAACTTGGCAATTCAAGGCAATTCCAATGCGATGGAAAGAGCCATCCACATCCAGAGAGAGAACTATGGAGACTGAATGTGGATTATAGCATAGTAGTTTCACCTTTTTTGTTGGTTGTTTGCTTGGTTTTTTTTTCTTTCTCATTTTTTCTCTTTTTGATCTGATTTTTCTTGCACAGTCTGATAAATGTGGAAATATGTTTAGAAGAATTGCACATGTTTGACTTATATTGGATTCTTGCTGTCTAAGGAAGGGAGGAAGTGGGGAGGGAGGAAGAAAAATTTGGAAAACAAAGTTTTATAAGGATCCATGTAGAAAACTATCTTTGCATGTATTTTGAAAAATAAAAGGCTATTATTATTTTAAAAAATAAAGGAACTAGGGCTATGAGAGAACAAGGGTATCACCTCTGGACATCAGCTACTAAGTGCTTGATGTAGAATTTTCCTCCAAATCTAGCAGCCTGTCCCTTTCATGCTATCCTTAACCATCTGTTATTGCTTAACCTTCAAACATGACCATCCTATATTCCTTCCCCATCATTCCTCCCCTTGATTATTTGTTTTATACCATTTCTTGGGCAAAATATGTATTGGGCATGAATTGGTAATATTCTACACCCTCCTTATTGTTATCAAGTGCTTTTCCATTACCCTTTTGGCAACTTGCAATTTTGATTCCATAATTACTACAAGAAAATTTTCTGATACTGAGTGAAATGAGTAGAACTAGGAAAACATTGTGCACAATAACAACAATATTGTGTGACTATCAAGTACAATAAAATTGGCTATTGTCAGCAATACAGTGATCTAAGGTGATTCCAATAGATTTTAGATGGAAAATGCCATTCACATCCAGAGACAGAACTATGGAAAGTGAGTGCAGATTGAAGTATATATTTTCACCTTTTTGTTTTGTTTTGTTTTTTCTTTCTCATGTATTTTCTTTTTCTTTTGATCTGATTTTTCTTTTTCAAAATAACTCATGAAAATATGTTTAAATAATTACATATGTACAACTTATATCAGATCCCTTGCTGCCTTGGGGAGGTGGAAGGGAAGGAAAGAGGGAGAAAAAAAAATCAAAACTCAAAACCTGATAAAGAAACCTTATTATAAATATATAAAAATATATGCATATATATTTATATATTTATTTTATATATATAGATATATTTCATATATCTATATATATATATTATAAATATATATAAAACCTTATTAAAAAAACATCTTAGAATTGCATGTGTTTAACATATTTTGGATTACTTGCCGTTTAAGGAAGGGAATGGGGAGAAGAGAGTGAGAAAAAAAAATTTGGAACACAAGGTTTTGCAAGTGTGAATGTTGAAAACTATCTATGCATATGTTTTGAAAATAAAAAGCTTTTTTTAAAATCATCTTTACATACAACTGGAAAAAAATAATATACTATTAAAATAAAAAATTTTTTAAAAGAAAAAAAATTTTTGTCAAATGACAAATGTCCATTTGCCACTGTTCATAATAGAGAAACAAGTTCAATTTATTCTATCAAGAAGGTTATATGATTAAGTCTAGCCATAAATCCAGTCTGAGTTCAGGACATGTCAAATGATGTGAGAATTGTTGGGCCAAGCCTGAATACTAGAAAGATGGCAGACAAGGTGGAATGGGACATGATGGGACTGAGGTCAATGAAGTGTTGGGAAGAAGAAACTAGGAACCCACAAAGCAGTGGGAAATAAAATTTCAGGACATTGTCAACCAAATGACTGTTGTCCCTGTTTCCTGTGAGGCCCTATATGTCCAGCTGCCCCAGTTCATGAATCTGGAGAGACTTCCAACATCAACATCTTTTATTTTTAATTTTCCCTCCTTTCAATCTGTTTCCTAGTTCTGATCCTTTATAATGACCTCACCTTGCCACATTCTATTTCTCTCAGTTGTTTTGAGATCACTTCTATTTTACCCAGACCTGACTAGCTCTTCCCCATCACAATGTAATGGTGGTGACTATGCTTACAGGGCACCTAGAGTTATCCTAACCCTCAGTGAAGCCCAAATTAAAGCTCTCCTCCCTAGTGCTAATACAGTTGAAATCTCACCTTAATTACTCTCCCTTGTTTAATCTGGTGTACCTTTCCATATAGCTCTGTATTACCCATCAACTAGCTATGTGGGTAGTTTTCATTAAAATTCTTGTTTGTATGTCTCTAAAAATATTCTTTGCACTTTCGTAAGACCTAGAGAGCAGTTTCTATATCTGCTCTTTCATTTACATCTCTCGGGCTCTGTTTTCTCCTTCTTTTTCTCTTTTATATCTCCTTGGTATTCTGGATACAGTAAGTATTCAATTAATGTTGACTGATTGATTAGGACAGGCCTGCTCCTTTAACTGAAATTCCTGACTTAGGAAATGTAATTCAATTCATTTCAATTCAATATATTTTTACTGAACACCCACTATATAGAAGGGACAACTAGGTGATGCCTTGAATAGTATGCCAAGTTTGGAGTCAGGAAGACCTGAGATCAAATTCAAGCTGTGTGATCTTGGGCAAATCACTTAATCTACTTTTCATCAGTTTCTTCATCTGTAAAAGGAGCTGGAGAAGAAAATGATCAACCATTCCAATATCTCTGCCATGAACATTTCAAAAAGGGGTCACCAAGAGTCAGACACAACTGAAAAATGACTAAACACTAAAAAATTTGGATACAGTGAGTGTATAGTTAGATTAATATTGACTGACTGACTAGTATATGCCTGCCATACTCCTTTCACTGAAATTCTTGACTTAGGAAGCTTAATTCATTTAAATTCAACATGTTTTTATTGAATACCTATTATATGAATGGTCCTGTACTCCATAGCTGAGGACAACACAAAAATGCATAAGGTACAAATCCTGTCATTTAGGAAATAATTTTGGGCTCTGGCTTTTGGCTGCTTTTTTTCAAAGCATAGTTATAAACCTGAAAAGAGTGAAATGTACCCTCCCTAGTCTGATGCTGACCCAACTAAACTAAGCATTTCAAGAAGAGCCTTTGAGAGATTGTGTCAACTATCCATCAGTACCCCTGTTTTGATCTTCCTTATAGACCCATGATAGAGCCTTTGTCTTCAGATTTGTTTTCTTAAAAGTTAAATGCAATCTTTGTCTGAGTCAAGCCTCTTCATTAATTTACTGGTGAGGGCAGGTTAATAATGGCAGAGAATTCTAATTGGGAAGTTTCCCACTCTGTCAAACAGCTGAATTTACAAATAACCAGATTTATCCTTAGCACTTAAGCTGAGCCTGATTCTGGAATTTAAATACATTGCCAAAAAAAAGGATATTTACTATAAAGTGACTAACATGTCTGTGCCCTTTGAGATTCTTCTACTAAGTTTATCCTTCAAGGCATCTATTAAAAAGGAAATCACTGTATGCACTAAAATATTTATCCAACATTTTTTGTGATAACAAAGAACTGGGAAATAATAAAGACCCATCAACTGGGGAATGGCAAAACAAATTAGAATACTTTGAATATATGGAATATTATTGGGTTGTAATAAATTATGAATGTGATGAAGATAAAAAGCATGAAAAAATCTACATAAATTGACAAAGTCAGAAGAGCAATGTATATGTGTATGTGTGTATGTATGTATAAGAACAGTAATGTATAATGTAAATGAGAAGAGCACACAGAAAAACATCAAAAGTAAGTGTTCTAAAATTACAAAGAACCAGCATGGTTCCAAAGAAGACATATGGAAAAACACCCCTAATTTACCCCTAGGAAAAGGTAGGAGGTCCAGAAGTATGGTACATTGTACATATTTTCAGATTTTTTTCCCTTTTTTGTTTTTAAAATAGAACATTATATGGAGTAGTTCATTGAGAGGGAAAGGGAAAGGAATGCTGCGAGGGAGGGGGAGATAGCGATTTGTTGTAAAAAGAGATTACCTGTAACATTCCCTGACTCTTTTTAGAGAACTAGATATTTAGCACTTCCAAAAAACCACTTCTTCAGCATTTATATTCCTCCATTGTCAATTCAAACCCAGGCTCCAAAAATCCAGTGTGGGAAGTCTGAGGACTCCCTTTCAGGTGGTATCAGTGAAGGAAAAGTTGAATTGGCCTATGGAAAGCTAGCTCCAAGAAAGCATATGTCCAAAGTTCCTCTGAAAATATCCAAAATCAGAATTATTATCACTTTTGGGGGATGGCAGGTTTCTCAGTTGCTTCTGGACATATGATGATTCAGTGCTTTTAAAAAAAAACAAAAACAAAAACATTACTTTAGTAAGACATAGAAAACCAAGTAGAGTCCCTTGATCTTCCTCTTCCCCAAGATAGGGAGCAGTAGAGGGGCATGGGGAAGGATTGCTGCATTACTTAAAAGGAAATACATCTTCTGCCTTGCTCTCTTCCTTCAACCCTCTAAGAAACAGATTACAACTCTGAGATTTCAGTGATAAGTGAGTATGGACTAGCTCTTCCCCATCACAATGTAATGGTGGCTATGCTTACAAGGCAATAAAAGTTAAGGGGTCTCCATTAGGAAAGCTGCAACCTGGGCCAACTGAGCATCAACCTTGAAGCAGATATATCAAGGCTTGAAGTCAACCTTGTGAGTTCCAGAAGTCCAGAGGTACTAGATCCGTGGAATAAAGACAACTGGTGGCAAGAGGAGTTTCTTCATCAGAAAAAAAAGAAGTGTAAGAAGCAAAAATAATAGCCATGTGATTTATAACTTAGCAAATAGCATTGTACCTTTTTCCCTTTATTTTGATCTTGGAAGAGAAATGGCCTTTATTAGAGATGCTTTTGTTGAATAATATAAACATTTAACAGGTTATTTTTTAAGCTTTCTATTTGCAAAACATATGCATAGGTAATTTTTTAACATTGGCCCTTGCAAAGATTTCTGTTACAAATTTTCCCCTCCTACTCCCCACCCCCTCCCCTAGATAGCAGGGAGTCTAATACATAACAGGTTATTTCTTAAAACACACACATTTGATTACATTTTTAATGGAATCTCCTTTTCCTATAAATCAAACTAAATAAAAGCTGCCTTTGTAGTATAAGATAAAGAATAAGAACAGGCCAGGATTATTTCATCTACAGCAGACAATGTTTCTGCTTACAGGAAATTCTCTCTCAGAATAAAGGTATGTGAGGTAGCAGGATGGAAAGGTGGGGTAGTATGATGATTCCTACTATGTGTATGAAAAACTGACTAATTTTGAAATTTCTCTCATCTTTATGATGAGAGTTCTCTAAAAGATAATTTTAGAAAATGTATTCATTCTCTTAAATTTTTGTCCTTACTATGACACTTACTGCTTTCAATAGTGGTCACTTCTAGTGTTCCCAAAATAGAGTTTGAAGGTGATTTTTCATTACCAGACTCCTGGCCTGGTATCTCCTCCATACCCCTCCATCTTCAATAGTCTGAATGTTTTTGCTTAATTATTTTTATTTCACAAGAGAAAGTTCAATCAGTAGTGGTAAGTAGGAGTCAAAAAGAACAATGATAGAAAGTACCTTTAAAATGCACATTTTTAAAATACTGGATCATCCACAGCATTATCCTCAGGTTAGCTATTTACAAGAAACCACTTAACTATGAAGCAAGGGAAGCTATATAAAATTAGACCATTTATAGATATACAGAATAATTATCCAATCCATCATTGTTCTTGGAGAATTCCCTAGTTTTGAATTCTCTATTTATTCCTCTGCCTGATCCAGATTCTCTTCTGCTTAGTTCCCCAAGAATCGTAAAACTTGAAATGCAAACTCCTAATTTCTCAGAGGAAAAAAACTGAAGTCCATAAGGTTAAGTGATTTTTCAAAGAGAGTACAGTTGTATTCCTTCTTTTTCTAGTTCCCTTCTGCTGCTATGTGCAGCTTCAGATTCGAGCTTCTCTTATTTGTCTGTCTTTTTGTCTCTGCCTCTCTGTGTCTGTCTCTATCAATCTCTGTTTCTCTATCAATCTCTGTTTCTTTCTCTTTGTCTCTGGCTCTGTCTGTTCCCCCCTTTCCCCTCAATTCTTTTTTTCTCTGTGTCTCTTTATCTCTGTTTCCATTTGGTTCTTCCCCTCCCCTCATGATTCTCTCTGTCTCTCCTCTTTCTGTCTTTCTGTCTTTCTGTCCTTTGCTACCTTTGCTCATCACAGAAGGAACAGGAACAGGTAGGTCTGATTCTGGTGTTCACACTTCCTTCCATGGTTCAGATACACTGAGTCTCTAGGCTGTGAGCCACAGTACTTTCCAGAGTACCAGTTTACCATCATGTAAAACCAACCTTGACTTTGACTTTGCTTGACTTTAGATGAATCATCTTATCCTTCTGTCCGTCAGTTTCCTCATCATCAAACTGAAATGGTTGAATTGTAAAATCTATCTCTAAAATCCCTTTCACCCCTAATATTCATTGGCCAAGTGGCTTCATGCTAGTGATGATTTTAGGCAACTCACTTCTTGGAGCCTTAATTTCCTCATATGTAAAATGAAGGAATTAGCCTCATTGACCTCTAAGATCCTTTCCATCTCAGAGAGTCTGTGATTCTATATTTGGAGACTCTGGTAACTACCATTGGCACACATAGCTTCCCACTAATATAATCTCAGCTAGCTCCTGTCTGCTTCTTCCATGTTACTGAAAGCATTCCAAGATCACACCTGTCAGAAAACAGAGACCCTCTCCAAGTGGCAGATTAGATTGGACAACCTCCATCAAACAGACTGGGTAAATTCCCATGATACCAGGCTACTAGGCTGAGTTTTCAGGGTGTGGTAAGCAGCTGTTGCTCTATCTCCTGCCCTCTAAAAGTACAAAAATATGCAGGTTAGTCTCGTGGCTACTATGGAAATGCCCAATTGTCCCCTGGCAGCAGTTCCACCCTGATAATAGTAAGGGCAGAATTCCAAGGCTAACCTGCCAAGTCTCTTCTCCCTCACTGTGTGACCTTGAAGGAGTAATTTCAATTTTATGTGTCAGTTTCCAACTTGCCATTTGAGAATTCTATAGTGGTCTTGCTCACTAGGTTATGTGCTTGTGTCCCCAGAATTTCTTGAAATTATGTATTAATGCATCATAGTAAAGAATATGAATACTGTTACTTGGGGAGAAAGAAGGCTGACAAAAACAAAACAAAACAAAATGTATGTGAGGAAGTGAAAATTTGTCTTACCTCAGAGGGCACTGAAAAAAACCCAGAAAATTGTGGATTACAGGGCCATTGTGAGGGTATTATAAACTTGACTATAATTATGAGTGATCTAAGACTAAGGATGGAAGTTAGAAAATGATAAGTAAATGGAAAAGTAAAAAATAGACTGGATGAGAAATTTTCATCAACTTTCTTATCAGTATTATCAATATTAACTGAATACTCAGGGGGCACATGCTATTAATATACTAAATTGTATAGCCTAGTTGCTGTTTTTCCTTAGACAACCCCCCCCACACACACACACACCCATCTTTGAATCAATTGGTCAGATTCACACAGATATTCTGTGTTGGGCTTCACTTAAGTCATACCCTGGTAGTCATGTTTAGTATTAAAAGAAAAAAAAATGAGACACCTGTAGGTCCTATATCATAAACAAAAAGGAGATTTACTTAACAATAATAAGAAAATGATATTCAACAAAAATAGGTATTAAGGACACTTCAGGTTGATTCAATTTGTCCATCCTGATCATTCAGCCAAGTATCAGAGAGTTTGCAGTCAACCTACAAGTGATGTCAACAGTTTAGTCCCCTGGACCAATTGTCCAGAATAGTCTCAATACCTTTTAAGGAAGAATAAGCTTCACTTATATGGGAGAAGAGGTTAAGATATAGTTTCTACAATGCAAAAAAAAAAAGTCTTTGGAAAAGATGTTCAACAGATCCAACCATTCTGGAGAGCAATTTGGAACTATGCTCAAAAAGTTATCAAATTGTGCATACCCTTTGATCCAGCAGTGTTTCTATTGGGCTTATATCCCAAAAAGATATTAAAGGAGAGAAAGGGCCCCACATGTGCAAGAATGTTTGTGACAGCCCTTTTTTGTAGTGGCTAGAAACTGGAAACTGAATGGATGCCCATCAATTGGAGAATGGCTGAATAAGTTATGGTATGTGAATGTTATGGAATATTATTGTTCGGTAAGAAACAACCAGCAGGATGATTTCAGAGAGGCCTGGAGAAACTTGTATGAACTGATGCTGAGTGAAATGAGCAGAACCAGGAGATCATTATACACGGCAACAACAAGACTATATGATGATCAATTCTGAGGGACATGGCTCTCTTCAACAATGAAATGTTTCAAACCAGTTCCAATTGTTCAGTAAAGAAAGCCATATACACCCAGAGAGAGGGATATGAAATGTGGATCACAACATATTTTCATGCTCTCTATAGATATTTGCTTGCATTGTGTTTCCTTTCTCAGATATTTTTTGTTCATGTAGATACAATTGTTCTTGCACAGCAAGGTAAGTATGGAAATATGTATACATATATTCAACTTGTCAAGTATTTTAACATAATTAACATGTAGTGGATTTCCTGCCATCTAGGGGAGTGGAGGGGATTGGGGGGGGGATTTGTAATGGAAAGCTTTGTAAGGGTCAGTGTTGAAGAATTACCCATACATATGTTTTGCAAATAAAAAGCTTTAATTAAAAAAAAATAAATAAATTTTAAAAAAAGAAAAGATGTTCAAGCTCTTGTTACTAAGTATACTAGAATGAGTTGTTACTAACTTGCACATTGTTATTTATCTTTCAATTTTGAAGAATATCATGATATCACCAATGGTGTCCTGACTTGTGTGTGAATTGGATTTAAGTAAGGCGGAGTTGCACAGTCTGCAGCCTCACCTTCTCTTCCTGAGTCATTGAAGTCCAGTGGAAAGACAAATGTTAAGGCCATTGGTGACTGCCTACAATGCAATAGGTGACATTGATGTCTTCCATACCTGACCAAACTCTAAGCATTCCACAGTACCTGCTTCAGCTATATGCATGGCCATTGGCACAAATTGTTCTTATCTGCCCATTCTGCCAAGGAAAGTTTTCATATGTTTGGAGTAGACATTTCCCTAACCCACCAAAAGGTTTGAGATCTTTTGGTTATTCTCTTTTTCTACCTTTTTTTAAAATTTATTTATTTATTTATTTATTTATTTATTTGCTGAAACAATTGGGATTAAGTGACTTGCCCAGGGTCATACAGCTAAGAAGTGTTAAGTGTCTTAGACCAGATTTGATCTCAGGTCCTCCTGACTTCAGGGCTGGTGCTCTATCTACTGTGTCCCCTGTTGTTATTCTCAACTCCAGTTAGCTCATCTGCCAAAACAGTTTACTAGAATATCGCCTTTGTCCATGCTACAGCTTCTTGAAGCTGGAGATAAGAGCGGGTGAATCAAGGGAATACCAAAAGTGAATGAGCAGCCCTGAAAAGAGCTCAGCAAGCCTTCACACCAGTCCTGCTGCATATCCTATATACTCCACTAACTTGTATACTTGTTACTAAATATACTAGAGCATATTTGGCAAGAAAATTCCAATTCTCGCATGGTTCTCTGTACCTGGTTTGTGCCACTCCAATCTCACCCAAGTAGTAGAGTGGAAATGGCATCAAAAGACCTAAGTTCAAATTTTGGTTCACATTTATTAGCTTTGTGACTATGGTCAATATGGTTAATATGGCTCCTTCTAGGCCTTAGTTTTCTCATCTTTAAAATGAATATATTGTACTAAATTAAATCTAAAGTTCCGTCTAGAGCCTGTGATCATAAGCTAGCTCTTTTCCACTTTTCCCTACACTGGTGAGAGGACATTTCTATAGTACATTTGCCACATTCATTTGCTATTCATCCCCATCTTGGTCAAATTGATGATCAAGAACAGGGAAACATCATCATAATAGGGACTGGGGAGGAATAGCAATAGGAATGTTGAGAAGCTCCATCCATTTGAAGCCAGAAAGAGGAAAGAGCTTAATTGATATCAAATTAATGTCAAATCCAATGTTATACTTCACAGAAGCTAAAGTATGGGTAGTCTGTGGGGTCAGAAAGAATTCTTCTAGAATAACAGGCTTAGCACACCTTCTGGCCCAATGTAGGCACTTAATAAATATTTGTTGACTGCAGTACATTGGATTGGACTGTTCATTAGAGACCTCATATTCACATTGTGACTACCATTGGCAGGAATGCCAGTCTGAAGTGAAGTGATCAGAAACCTGATGATCCAAGGCAAGAATCCAAGCTTCCACTGCCCTAGTTGGCCACAGACTCAGTCTAGACTCTTCAAGATAAGGCTGGCAATAGAACTGGAATAGGAGAGGTAGGAGGGAAATTGGACTGATAAGAAGAAGAGAAATAAACATTCCTCCTCAATTTAAACCAGAACCCCATTCTCCTTTGATCCTTTCAAAAGCTTTAAAAAAGACTTGGCCTTGAAGCCAAACACACTGAGTTTAAGTCTATGAACCAACATTTACTAACTGTGTGATCCTAGGCAAATCATTTTACCTCTAGTGCCCCAGGTAACTCTCTAAGAATTTATGATGCAAAATGAATGTTGATCTATTGTTGTTCTTTGGTTGTCTGATGCTCTGACTCCATTGGGTTTTGGGCGGGGTTGGTTTTTTTTTTTGGGGGGGGGGGGTTGGCAAAGATACTGGAATGGTTTGCCATTCCTTTCTCCAGTTCCCTTTACAGATGAGAAAACAAACAAACAGGATTAAGTGACTTGCCTGAGGTCACACAGGTAGAACATATCTGAGGCCAGATCTGAATTCATGAAGATAATCTTCCTGGGGACAGCTAGGTGCCACAGTAGATAGAGCACCAACCCTGAAGTCAGGAGAACTTGAGTTCAAATTTGACCTCAGACATTTAACACTTCCTAGCTGTGTGACCCTGGGCAAGTCACTTAACCCAAATTGCCTCAGCCAAAAAAAAAAAAAAAAAAAGATAAATCTTCCTGATTCCATGTCTGGTTACTGCAATATCTAGCACCATGGTTGTCAATCTACATTGGTAGAAAAAATTTTCTCTCTGGGAGTGCCAAACTCTAATAGAAACCAGGGCCATGAATCTTCACATAAGGACCCCTGTGGGCCATTGACTTAGTTTTAAAATGTAATGTTATCTATGTTTTATTTTATTTTATTTTATCATGTTAAATATTTCCCAGTTACATTTTAATCTGGTTCTGGCAGTACTTGGAAGTTTTGCCTAATGGCAGATCTGGGTCTGATACCTTTATCTTATGCCAATGAAATTACAGGTCCAGACCATAAATGCAAATTATTACAGCTTGATTAAATGTAAATCTGCATTGTGTTGCACAATACAAAATAGTATAAATCTATATTGTGATGTATGATACAAAGTGGTGCAGGAAGATTCCCAAAACAGAATTGATCAATTAGTCTGTTCTGATTTTGCTATATCCTTCCTACCTGGGAGATAATTCCACTCTACAAATGAGGCTTAAACAAAGGACTCCTAGGAGAAAGAAAAGGCATAGTGAGGCAAGTGGAAGAGGAAAAGGAGAAAAATTAGTGACAGTAGATTGATGACACCTTCCTTACAACACAACTATTGAGGTACATAGTACAGGTGATATAATTCTTCTTTTACAAATAAATGCTCAGAAACTGATGCTGAAAAACTGAGTGACCCAGCCAAAATCACCCTAATAAGTGTCAGATCCAGGGCCCAAATTCAGGTCTTTTGACTGCTTTCTTCTCTACAAGATTGCTTTGCAAGAAGAAAAAATAGAAGAAGGAGTGAATTCAATTACTAACAAATCTATTTGTCCAGCAAATGTATATTATGCACATGCTATGAGTGAAACACTATGCAAGATGTTAGGAGGCACATGATAGCTGTCCTCCAGGTTACAACCTCATTGGGTAGGTCTTAGGCTATCAGAGTGTAAGGGTCATAATCAGACTGGGGCTTTTGGAATTACTACCCCATTTATGTATACTAGAACCTCACTAAGTCCAAAAGTAGCCCAATTAACTTCCATATTAGCATGAGCATTTTAAAGTTAGGGTTAGGGTTATAAGGACCCAATTAATATCAAACTCCTGCTAGTAGTCCTATTGAGATGCTGGAATAAAATTAATTTTCTCCATAGCTACTTAAACTAAGGATTATTATGGTGTTAGTAATTAGATAAAATTAGCCTAATTAGATTAATGTGACCTAATTAGATGGTGAGTGGCAAAGGAGCAAAGACCCTGTCCTAAAGTATTCAGATGTAAGAGGCCTCTCCAGAGCATGTTCTCACAATACTTTGGGGCCCAGAGAGCCTTTTACTCATTGTTAAGAATCTAAGTTAGCTAATTGGTTTTAAAAGGAAATGTTCAACTTTTTTGTGATAGGAAAGCACTTGAAACAAAGTAGATGCCCCTCCGTTGGGCAGAGATTAAACATACGTGATACCTGGATATGATGGAATACTACTGAGCTGAAAGAACTGGTGAACACTGAGACATGGGAATACACATGAACTGATGCAAAGTGATGTAAGCAGAACCAGGGGGAAAAATAATACATAAGTACAACAATGTAAATAGAAAGAAAAAAATCAGAGCCAAATGTTTCAAAATTATAATGACCAATCTTGGCCCCAGTGAAGAAATATAAGAAGATATCTGTCTTTGAAGTAGAAATTCATAAATGTAGAATACTGCACATAATAAAGGGCTTTTTTTGGGGGGTGGGGCTACTTTGGTTAATTTTCTGGAACTTTTTTTTCCTTTCTGTCTTTTTTTAATCTTTATTTTATAATGAATAACTTTCTGGGCATGGGTTGGAGCAGAAATAATTGGAAACTGAAATAATATAAAAACAAAAAGAGGACTAAAAATTTATTTTAAAAATTTAAAAAGAGAGAACAAAAAGTTTCAAATGGAGACCAACAAGACAAGTGAAGAAAACAAAAGAGAGACAAATAGGAGTAGAAAGAAAAATGCATGTGAAAATATTGAGGGGTGAGAGATACCCTAACAGTGATGGGGTCCCCAGGTTGGTGTCAAAAGTTTTTGTGAAAGAATTCACAGTCCTAATCTCCAAGAGAGATTTTGGGCAAAATGGGTTTATTACATTGAGAAGTTCCCTCAGTGGGCTGCTTCCTGATTAGGAATTAGCAAAAGATTGGGTACACATCCTTGATTTTTATTTAGCTTTCTAAGACTCAGGGATCAATCTCTAGATGAATTGAGGGACTAATCAATAATGGGTGCTAATTATGACCCAGACGTAGATCTCCAAATCAATTATAGGTGGGAATTATTGTGGGAGTTCCCTTAGGAATCAAGTAGGAGGGTGGGGATGCTCCCAAAGGTTGGTAAGGGTTGAGATTTAGGGTTTCTCCAACCCAAGTCCTCCCTTTCCCAAAGATCAGGGGGACACAGTTCCTATTACATCAAAATCAGGAGGCAGCACTATAGTTGTATTTATTTTAAGTATTTTGCAGATCTTGATATGTATATACATGCCAATTACTATTTTTGTTGTTTTTATTATTTCAGTACTGTTATTACTAAACAGAGGTTTCCCCTCATTTGTGCTTAATTCCTACTGTTCCTAGTGGTTCCCTATCCCCAATGCCAGTAGACATTTTGTAGATACTAAGGCTTCACTATTATAGTTCAAGGAAAGTTCCCACTTTGCAGACACTGGGGTTTTACCAGCCACTTTAAGAGAGGACACCTTCTTCTGATAATCAACCCTTAAGAATTCATTCCCTGGGCAACAGGAAATTGAAGTATTGTGAATTTGTACTCTCTCTGAATGGGAGGAGGGGAAGGAAGTAGTTTTGGGCAATCGGCAATGAGTCCTTTGTACCAGATGTAACCCTTTTTTGTGTGCATTGCATGTTATTTTAATTAAATATCTTTTTACCTTACTGTGAAATCACATAATTAAGTTCTAGCTTCTTATGAGAAGGCTCAGAGAAAAATGGGGGTGTTTGAAAAATGATTCTGAATTATTGATGAACCCAAAATTTCAATAAAGTCAGGTCTCCTGCCTTCTGCTGGAAGAATAGAAACATTGCTCCATCTAGCAACTTATCCAATGTCCCACTCTAAAGCTACTCATATTTTTCATTGTACTCTCTAGAATGCCTGTTCAATAAGTAACAAAACTATTTTCATCCTAAAAATTTTCTTTTCACACTCCTTTTATCTTCTGGCTCTCATTTAGACCTGGCTCTCTTCTTATAACACAGATTCCCTAGTCTCTCTTTCCATCATTGTTGCACTTCCATCCGTTCATTCAACTCACTGATAGAGGTAGGGAAGTTGTATTCTCCTTTTTCCTGATTGTTACTTTAAAATTTTCCATCTATCACCATCACTCAATATCTTCTGTTTCTTTGAGATTCATTCAGTCTGTATCTATCCCCCAATCAAAATTCTGGTAACTGTTGTTTATCAACCTCCAAGATACTCTTCTTCCTTCAGTGAATTCAGTGACGCTCTCACAGTCTTTTTCTACTCGATTCTCACTTCATACTAGAGGACTTCTATATACATATTGATACTTCCTCAAACATTCTATCTTTACAGTTTGTCAATTTACTTATTTCATATGACCTACTCATCTATCCCATCTCAGCCACACACAAAGATAGTCATATCCTTGATTTGGCCATAACCCATAGATGTGCTATTTCCATATTCATGAACTTTGAAATTCTCTTATCTGATCAAAATTATTGTTGTTCCACCTCTACCTCTGCCTTATAACTTTAAATCCTAATTTTTTAATCTTCAATCCCTTTTTCCCTCAGTTCTTTCCTAGGCTATCATCCTGGCTCTAGCAACACTTCCTTCCCTGCCTCATTTTGATCCCTTGGGAAACCACAATTCAACTTTACAGCTTCTTCTTTTGAGTCTCTCACTCCCTTATCATATCACCAAACTTACTCTGTCAAGTCTCAGCCTTAGATCACTCCCACCATCTACTGCCTTCACTTCTACATATGTTACTGAGTGAAACTGGAGAAAATCATGAAATCATGCTGATTAGATCTACTACAAATTTATGTTACATAATCTCAACTGAGCCCTTGTTGCTACAAGGCAATCTTCTTACAGCTCCCTATTTAATTCACTATCCCACCACAGTGATTCTTCCAGACGTTTTCATCCTTTCTCAAACCTCTCATTTCCCTCACCTTCCCAGCTCAGAACTTTGTCCCATTTTGTTGAAAGAACTGGGACCATTAAACAATCACTCCCTCTTCTCCCCTACTCCTGATCTCATGTCACCCAAACTTTCTGCAAAGTTTATCTCCTCTTCCATCTGTCTCACATAATCAGGCAGCCCTTCTCCTTGCAAAAGTAAAGCCCTATATATGCCCGTGATCTCATTCCATCCCATCTTCTCTAGCAGATTTTCTCTTCTATCATTCCTGTTCTATCATTTATCTTCAGCTTCTTCTCATAAGTAACTTAACTGCTTCCCCACTGTGTACAAATTTGCCTGTCTCCTCTATCCTCAAAAAAACCCTCATTTGAAATATCCATTCTCACTATCATCTCATATCTCTTCTCTTTTCCATGGCTAAGTTCATTGACAAAATCACCTATAATATGTACTACCACTTCCTCTCCTCTCACTCTCTTCTTAATTCTTTACAATGTGTCTTCCAACTCTGTCATTCAACCAAAACTATTTTTTAAGTTGCCAGTAATCTCTTAGTGACTAAATCTAATGGCTTTTTCTCAATTCTCATTCTTCTTGACCACTTTGAAAACTTTGATGTGGTTGATTATCCTTTTTTTCTTGATATTCTCTTCTCTTTAGGTTTCAGAACACCACTCTCTTGGTCTTCCTATCTATTTAACTTCTACTCCTTTTCAGTCTCCTTTGCTGGATCATCATCTGGATTATTATCACTGGTTGTGGGTGTTACCCAAGACTGGATCCTGGGCCCTCTTCTCTTGTTGCTCTATACTGTTTCATTTAGAGTTCTCATTAGCTCCAATGCGTTCAGTTATCATGTTGACAATTCTCATACCTACTTATCCAGTCCTAACTGGACTTATCCTACTTATCCTAACCTCTTTGCAGATCTTAGATCTCCAATTGCCTATTGGACATCTAGAACTGTATGTTCTCTAAATATCTTCAACTAAAAATGTCCAAACTGAACTCATTCTCTTACAAACGCGCACGCCCACACACACACACACACACACACCAACTATCTCCTCTTTCAAATTTCTCTTTTAATGTCAAGAGCATCACCACTTTCCTAGTTATCTGGATGTCATCTGAGGTGTCATCCTTAGGTCTCACTCTCTCTTACTTCCTATATCTATTGTTAAAGCCACTAGATTTTACTTTTGTACCATTCTTTCCATATTCCTCTCTGCTACTGTCATGATCCTGACGCCGGTCCTCCTGCTGGACGATGTCACCAGGTTACCTCCTATTCAAGAAACTCCAATAGCTTCCTGATACCTCTAGATTCAAATTCAAAACCTTCTGTTCAAAGGCCTTTATATTCCCCCATTTCCAGTCTTCTTATAATCTACTTACCAATACATACTCTTTATTATGACACTATCCTCCTTGTTGTTCCTGGAACTGGACATTCCATCCAGACATTTTCACTGACTATTGCCCATGCCTGAATGGCTCTCTCTCCTAATCTCTACCTTCTGGCTTCCTTCAAGTCTCAGCTAAAATCCTACCTTCTGTAAGAAATCTTTCCTGATTCCTTAATTCTAGTGACTTTCCTATTTATTAGTTCCAATTTATCTCATACATAGCTCATTTATACATAGTTATATGTATAAATTGCTTCCCTTGTTAGACTATGAGCTACCTGAAAGTAGGAACTATCAATTGCCTCTCTTTATTAGTAAATATTTATTGAGTAACTGACTGAGGTTCTAAGAATGTGAATGTGGCATGAAGTTGTACACAGATAATTTGATGTAGTTAATAAACTTTTTTTCATTTTTCCTTTTTTCTTTGTTCTTTTTCTTCCTTCCTTTCTCCTTTCTTTCATTTGTTCCTTTCTTCCTTCCTTCTTTCCTTTTCTTTTCTTTCTTTTTTAATGAAACTGAATCTCCCAGCCTGAAACTAAAGTGATCACTTATGGAATGTTCCCACTAATGATTGGCATAGGAGCTATAACCTGCTCCATTTACAACCTGGGCCAGTCTCCTCTGTCTTTAAGCAACATGATAATCTCTCACATCCAGGGATTTACTACATTGGTCCCAGATTTAGTGCAAACAACCAATTGATTTAGCACACTGCAGCTTAGAACTGAGCTCAAGCAATCCACCAGCCTCAGCCTCCCCAGTGGCAAGGTTTAAAGCATGTGGTGCCATACCTAACTTTATTTCATTTTTTTAACTAAAAGGAAAATATAAACTACTATAATAGAAATTATCACCTCACTAATACCTTGACAAACAAATTTGAAAAGCAGCAACAGAAGACAGTCAAGAAGGCAGAAAAAAGAAGGCACACAATTATCAAAACAAATTTTTTGCTTTGAAATTCTTCCTACAGCTAGCTTTGCTGCTTCCCTTCATTCAGGAACTAAATAAGTGGTTCTTTCTTTTAAAAATGCGGTCTCTCCAGCAAGATGATTTCAGAGAGGCCTGGAGAGACTTACATGAACTGATGCTGAGTGAAATGAGCAGAACCAGGAGATCATTATACACGGCAACAACAGTACTATATGACGATCAATTCTGATGGACATGGCTCTCTTCAACAATGAAATGTTTCAAACCACCTCCAATTGTTCACTGAAGAAAACCATATACACCCAGAGAGAGGGATGTGAAATGTGGACCACAACATAACATTCTCATACTCCTTGATTGATGTTTGCTTACATTGTGTTTCCTTTATCTGATATATCATTTGTGTAGATAAGATTTTTCTTGCACAACAATGACAAGTTTGGAAATATGTATACATATATTCGATTTGCCAATATTTTAAC
>JAJPUD010000186.1:172011-188462 GCA_023553655.1 Myrmecobius fasciatus | reverse complement strand
AGCTATGTAAGGGTTATTGTTGAAGAATTACCCACACATATGTTATGTAAATAAAATTTTAAAAAATGTGGTCTCTCATATAAAAAAAGAAGAAATTGAACAAGCTATTGATCAACTCCCTAAGGAAAAAAAAATGTGGTCTCAAGGGCAGCTGTTTCTCCTTTCCATACCTGATGTCTTCCCTTACAGAAGCTGGAATGAAGGGTGAGGTGGGAGAAATGGCCCATTTTTCTAAGGTATCTATTTGAGTTAACAAACATTTCTTGTCAAATGTGGATATCCCATGGGAGAGTTGAGTTCATCATTTATATCTTAGCTAAAGGGTTAAACAATCTGATTGCTTTATGAAAATAATTCACACTAAAATGTGGGTGGAAATTAGAATTTGGATTGGAAAGAAGAAAGTACAGAAACTTTAGAACCTGGGCCACTTGTGAAAGGTTAGAATTGTCCTTTAGGGGAAAAGTGCCCACTAGGGAACTTTTGACTGTCAGATATATTGGGAATAGGTGGTGGTTAGGGAGGGAAGTACAAGATAGCTAATACCTTCCTTTTCAGATTACCTTAATTTACTCTGTATATGTCTTATATGTACCTAATTATTGATATTGCCTTCCCCCATTAGATTTTATGCTCCTTAAAATAAGATACTAAAGCATACTGATTTAGTCATTCTGAAGAGCAATTTGGAACTATGCTCAAAGGGCAATTAAACTGTGCATACTCTTTGATGCAGCAATACCACTAGTAAATTTATATTCCAAAGAGCATAAAAAAAAGAAAGGAACTACACGTACAAAAAATATTTACTGCAAATTTTGTGATAACAATATGGAATTCAAAAAATTATGTTTAAAATGTTGTTTACATGTAGTTGTGAAAATAATAAAATAAAAATTTAATGCAAAAAAAAGTTGGGATCCCTTCTTTTATGGAATTTACAATCTAGTGGGTACATGTGATATATATACAAATAGCTATAAGTAACAGGGATAATTGGAGAACCTCCTCATCTGCTGGACTTGAGCACCTCTCCTGGAGTTGGGCATGCATACATTGGCTTTATAGGAATGAAAGTAAAGTAAAAATAAAATTTGTCAATAAAAAATTTTAAATTTAAAACAAACAAACCAGTCTTTGTGCCTAGTATACTTCATTAACTACTATGACTGTCTGAGTTTGAATTTTCTTGTGTCTATCTATCCCCTTCTATAAGTTTTCTTAAAATTCTTTTCCTCATTCATTCATACCACACTGATGACTCAAAAAAAAAAAAAAAAAAAAAAAAAAGGAACTCTGCACCAGAACTGAGAATTGTTGAGACACATCCCAAGGACAATATGACAAAGCTAGCTAGTCATGTTTTTTCCTGTAGGAATACATATCCAATTTTATAATGAAAATCAATGGGGAAATAGGATTGCACATGCAAATTTGTCTTTATAGACAGACAATTCTTTAGCAATGTGTCTCATCTTTATATCAAAGGACACACCTAGATTCTGTTTGTACAATTTCTTTATTACAGTAGTTACTCAAGAAAGAGCAGCTGATGCCAAGGAAAATAAGTCAATCTCATTAAAGTAGCATTGATCCTCTCCTACCTCAACATACAGAATGTAGTTGGATTTGTTTATTGTTCACTAAATCTAGGTGCATCTGAATTACAATAAATATTGAAGGAATTGTTTTAGAAAAAAACACAGGGAAACACTAATGTGATTGTAATCATTTGCAATTTGTTATTTTTCAAAGATCTGATCCAGACTCACCATGACGGCTGATGCTCATCAGATATATTCGTGCCACAATACCACTGGTGCCTGCCCAACCTTACCCCTACTTCCAACTCTTGGAACAATAATCAAATCAACAATACCATTCCTAGAAAGGGCATGTCAACTCTGTGCCCTATGACTTCACTCAGCATCCTCCTGGCTTCCCTGAACATTCCCTGAACCCCATTCCTACCCACCACTCCCCATATGTTATTTCCCTTGTTAGAATGTAAGCTCCCTGAGGGCAAAGAATATCCTTTTTTATTTGCATCCTCCACACTTAGCAGAGGTCCTGTTATATAGCAAGCACTTAATAATTTTTTATTTGTTCATTTAGAAATAGTACAAGTAAAAAAAAATAAATATGTGCAAGGATTTAAATCATTTGTTAATTAATCAAATTGTGTTAATATTGTAGTTAGAAATTATGGGAGTCCATTAATATTGACATGTATTTCATTCATCAAACATTTATGAAGGAATTCTGCTAGACAGTAAGCATACAAAAATGGAGGATAAGGGAGAAAACCTTACTTCCAGCCCTCAAGGGTGGTACATTCTCTACTATGTTCAGGGAGTGCTAAGCTTCCAAGAGATATACAGATAACCATACAAGGTAGAGTAGAGTGAAGGCAAGGAAGATACTCAAAGTGCTCTAGGAAAATTTATCATAGAAGAAAACCATCCTACTTTAGAACAACCACCCTTTGGCTTAACTGCTAGAAACAAAGCACTGATTTGGAGGGCCCTTGGATCTGACTCAGAGGGTATTTTATATGTCCTTATCATGAAGTACCAGAGTCTCACACTGGGCAAGCAGTAGAAATGCCAGCTGGAACAAGTAACATACATCACCAGGAATAGCCTGATACTCTCAATAAAAGGGAACCTGCAGTGAGAAGATAGTGAGAAGATGGATAGATAAATCACACTTATACTGTTACCCTTTGCGTCCAGCCAGGACCATCTGGGGAAGCTGGAACTCAAAATAGTTCTGCTGGTTGTAGCCTACAACTGTCCTAAATGTAGGAGTAAATCAAAATTAATAATGGTAGAGGTAAAGGCAAAGAGGAGAATAAAAGTAATAAATTATTCTTTACTATTATTAAGGCAGCTAGGTGGTACAGTAGATAGAGAGCCAGACCTGAAACCAGGATGACTCATCTTCCTAAATTCAAATTTGACTTCAGATACATATTAGCTATGTGACCCTTGGCAAGTCCTTAACCTTGTTTGCTACAGTTTCCTCATCTGTAAAATGAGACATGAAGAGTTGAACACAACTGAACAGTAATAACAATATTATTGTTATTGCAAGTAACAAAATATTTAAGTTATCCAATGCTGAAGTTATTAACAGCATACTGGTGTCTTATGAGTACTATTGCATCAATGTAGGGTCCATTAACATGTAACCACAAACTCAGAAGATTTTTTTTAATTGATCTAGAAAAAAGCATGTGCCTGGTAAAGGAACCTAAACAAATGGAATGGTTAGCTTCCTATACAGTATATGAACAGGCATCTAACTGTGATCTGGCCTCAGATCATAGCTGTATAATCATAGGCAAATTACTTAACTTTGTTTGCCTCAGTTTCCTCATCTGTAAAATAAGCTGAAGAAGAAAATGGCAAACTGCTCCAGGATCTTTGCCAAAAAAAAAAAAAAACCTAAATGGGGTCATACAGAGATGGCCACAAAACAATTGAAAAATAACTGAACAAAATCTGGTTGTGATATAATGAGTTTCTTGTTCCTGGAAGTGTTTTATCAAAGGCTAGGTGTCCACCCATTAAGGATGACATATCAATGTCTTTTCTCTCCAGGGCTATTTGGAGACATGACCACATCAACAACATCACCTCACTGTAATCATTTTCAGCTACAATTTATCATTGAATTCAGAACTGAAAAGAAAACTTAGGAATCATCTCTTCCAATCCCCTAGTTTTATGACAAGGAAACTGAGCCCAATAAAAGTTAAGTAACAACTAATATCATACAAATTATTAAGAGAAGAAGCCATATTTGAACCAGGTCTTCTGACCCCAAGTCCTATGGTTTTTGTTCTTCCTAAGTCTAGGAAAATGTGCATTTAGCCTGAGTGGAAGATTAGATTTTTCCTTAACATTATAAATAAAAAGAAAAACAAATTGAAATTCTTTTCTGTGAAATAATATGTAAAATCCAGCACTCCCCACTCCCACTTTGGAGACGAATCATAGAGCAATATTACATTTGGGATTGGGAAGTTCTGGGTTTGAAGCTAATCTCAGTCAATTATGTCTATGTGATCCTCAACAAATCACAAGTCTCTCATCTATTAAAATTACTTTTCTCATCTATTAAAATCAGTGCTGGGTGATATAGATAGGATAGAGTGCCAGACTCCATATCAGGAAGACCAGTATTCAAATCCAACCTCAGACACCTACTAGCTATGTGACCCTTGCCAAATCACTTAACCCTGTTTACCTCAGTGTCCTCATCTGTAAAATGAGTTGAAGAAGGAACCACTCCAGTATCTTTGTCAAGACAAACCCAAAAGGGAGTCAGGAAGAATCGGACAAAAAAAAAAGACTAAACAACAATAATCTCTATCTCACAGAGTTTTTATGAGGATCAAATGAGCTACTGTAGAGTGAGTTGCAAATCTTAAAATGCTACATAAATATAGGCTATTATTATTTTGTTTTTATTCAATTTCATCTGTGTACCAATCCAAAAGGACCTTGGAAGTTGTAGGTCTCATAGTCCCAGCCTCACCACAGTGCCTATGGGTTTGATTTTTGTTGTTATTGTTTTTATAGATTAATGATTTGGGTATGAAAAGCCCACAAGAGGTTAAACAGATTCTAAAGAAGAATTTATAACCCTAATTCACATAATTGCCTGGGACCATGGACTTCAAATTAGCACCAAGAAAAGATTTATAAAAGAATACACTTAATCTTAGTCTAAAATACACTGGCTTTTCTCAGGTGCCTATACCTATGTGCCATGGCTCATGGTTTCAGCCATAACCTGAAAAAGCTATTAACCTGCCCTCCCCAGGACAAAGCTTTTTTAGCATATGGGAACCAAAGGGATAGCATATGGCCTTGTAGAGATGAAGCACAGAAGAAAGCAGCAGAAAGCATTTTAGCAATCTCAAAACGAGCAGAGATGTCAAGAAATATGGCACAGAGAGCAGATATAACATCCATCAATGAGTAGTATGATGATAGCACTAGAAGTCAGTGGGATCTCCTACAGTATCAAAGGTGTAAGCCATCCTGATCATGTGTCCTATCGTTATGCATCCTCTACCTATGTGCCCTGGTCAGATGGGTTCCTGGAATGTGCCTCTTTTAAACATACTTCTGGTTTTTTCAAACACTTTCAGAATGAATTTGCCCTCAAAGTGTTCCCTGGTTTTATCACTTTATGTTATCATTTTATTTTCTAAGCTATTTTATTAAATGTCTTTTGTTTAGAACTCATGTGTCTCTCAATAGCTGGTAAAAATAGATGGATAGATAGATAGACAGACAGACAGACAGACAGACAGACAGACAGACAGACATCAATGGAAACTTATGACCAATGGTTTTGAGTAGGTATTGACCTTAGGATTCCTTGAACCTGGTATAGCTTTTCTAGAGGACCAAAAATAAGAAAGGAATGCTCCAAGTGCTACAAATTTGTAATGAAATGGATAAAAATCCCCATACTCATCTTCACATAATTCTACCATATGACCTTGCTTCAGTAGAAGCATGGGATTTGGGTTTGATCTTTTTTCACAGCATATCCAAAGAAATCTGTTTCACAAGTACAAGATGAGGGGATGCATAGTTAGACAACTATTCTTTAGACATTATATGATATGTCTAGAGCAGCTAGGTCTTATGGTGGTTAGAGCACTGGGTTTAAAATCAGGAAAGTCAAATTCAACCTCAGATATTTATTGTCTGTGTTACCACAGACAAATCACTTAACCCTGTTTGTTCAATTCCTCATCTATAACATGAACTAGAGAAGAAAATGCCAAACCACTCCAGTGTTTTTGCTAAAAATACCTCAAATGGGGTCACAGAAAATTGGACATGATTAAAATGACTGAACAAATAATATGACAACCAAGAAATCTAATGTGATAGTAGGCTCCTTTAAGAGATTAATACCTTCAAGGAATAAAGGAGGAAAGAATCCTACTGTATTCTCTCTAGGTTCATTTTTGGGTAGCACATTTTAGGAAGAACATAAGCTAGAGAGAGTTTGAGGAAGAGTAATCAGGATGTAGACAAGATTCAAATTCAACGCCATGATAAGATCAGTGAGAGGAAAATGGGATTTAAGCCTAGAGAACAGAAGACTTATGGGTAATTAAAGAATTATCTTCAAACATTTAAAGAGCTGTCACCCAGAAGAAAGATCAGATTTATTCTGTTTGACCCCAGATGGCAGAACTAGAACCAAAAACTGTTGTAAAGAGGTAAATTTAGCCTTTTTTGCTAACAATTAATTATCCCAAAGTGGAAGAAACTGTGTTGGGAGATGGTGCATTTTCCCTCAGAGGTATTCAAGCAAATACTTACCGGTCATTTGTTGAATTACTATAGAGAGAGTTCTAAATGGCCAGTGAGGCCTCTTCCAGCTTAAAACTTTGCGACTTTTGTATTGCTTTGAAAACAAAGATGACCAGTAATCAGAAGTGTGCTGCTAAATGTTTAACAAACAGAAAAAAACAAAAAACAATAGCACACTTTTAAGTTAAACTACATTAACATTTTCTTCATCACTTTCTTAATTCTAAACAATCAACAAAACAAAAAATCAAGCCCTGATTATTTTGGGCTTCAGATTTCTAAAATGAAAATGTTCATACTGGAAATTTAACAATCAGCTTTTGTGCACCAATCAGAACTGGTTACCATCATACTCCTGCTGATAATAGAGAGGAAGGTTTGTTTAACATTAAAGAAGACATTTGACTACTGGTTAGTAATGACCATAATCGTAAAATATTCTTAAAAACAAATTCCAAGGAATGATGTATATGTGAATGTGTGATCAAAATATTCTGTCATGCTAAATATTTTTTCTTTTTTGAGGAAGCAATCAGAATTAAATGATTTGCCCAGAAGCACATAACTAATAAGCTTTGAGGTCATATTTGAATTCAGGTCCTCCTAACTTCAGGGCCAGTGCTCTATCCACAATGTCATCTGGATGCCTGTTAAGTAGTTCTTAAAATAATTTTCCTAATCTATAAAATGAGGAAGTTAAACCAGATTATGTGACACAGCCATCAGGCCCACTGTGTCCCAACCCAGGGGAATGATATCTGCCTATACTGGATATCTTTCCTATACTGGAAAGACCTCAGGCCCTTTGAAATCTCAAGAACCTAGGAAGGATTCAATTTTCCAAATTGAAAAAATATTAGCTCTGTCTGCATCATTTCTACCTGGAAGCCTCTAATGCTTCTTTGCAGGGAACAAAGTAAACCACAGGAAGTTGTCTTCAGCATATACTCTTGGTCTATTGCGTATCATGTGCTTTCAGCAAATTATATATTTTATAAATATTGGTTTCAAGGTCATTATTATTCCAAATCTTGCAGACTATATGATCTTGTGATTGTATTAATAGCTCCTTAACTGATCTGGGGATTAGAAATCTTTCTGTTTAATAGAAATTTTTCAGCATAACTTGAGTTTACTGATTCTTTGATCTGAGACACTACTAATATGATGATGTAAAGGTGTGACCCATTTAGGCTTTGACAATTTTACTATTTGAAAGGGACAAAAAAAAGGGGGAGGACATGCAAAATTTACATATGAAAAAAAATCTAAGAAAGCAATTTTCAGAGCCAATGCACCTAGCCAGGAAAAATACTGCTTCAATGTACTGTTTCCTAACCATTTTCCTAAGACCAGGAGGAGAACTCTGGACATAATAACTAGAGAATTCTGAACCATGAACTGCTTTATGATTATTAGACAAATTATATTGCCTAGGTTATGACTTAGCTGGCAGAGAAGAGAATTTGATAAATGTACTGATTGATTGCTTTAAGTGAGATCTTGATCTGAAGGAATCCAGTCCTAAAGTTGGAAATTTGATCTAAGGAAAGGTTAGGAGTCTATCAAAAGAGAGGCTCTATTTCTCTATATTGCCACCTAGCACTTAAAAGAGTTGGTTAGAGAAAAGAAAGAATATTTCTCTTTATGATTCCTACATGGAAGATAGAAGTCCCTCAGAGTGTTCCAACTAAGGCAATAGAACTGAAGAAGCTTCTGTAAATACTAAACTGAAGGTCTCTGTTCTTCCTGATAAAGTATAGGATGATTCTAGCCATGAAAAAAACTTGACCCAACAAAGGAAAAGTCCAATCCAAGAGTCAGGTGGCTTAAAGTAACAAAAAAATGTCCAGCCCAGGAGAACAACCCGGTCCTGAAATCCAGATCAGCACCATTTTGCAGCAGTCACCTGTCTAATATTGACATTAAGCCCACCAGTGAATTCTATGAGGATAGTACCTAAGAAGGGACATTGAGACCCACATTTCCAAAGTTGTAAGTTGCCCTGGCCATATATGTTTCCTATAATATGCCTCAGTATCATATAATTTACAGACTTTCCCCAAAGACATATGTATTTGTGCAAGTATTCCCCTGGGTTTGGGGGCAGGATGTTGTGTAATTATTATAATTTTCTTGTATAATCTTTAATTATTTTAACAGTTAATTGAGTCAACTAGCTAATGGCAAGTATAATGCTAAGGTTCCAGAAGTATAATAGTAGGAATAAAACCCACAGATTATCACTTGAATCCTAAGAGTAATAGTTGCTGCCCTTTGAGGACTCAACTTGCTACTACAAATGCAGTTTGGGGGAATGAGTCAACATGTAGATTCCCACTATAATAACTTCAATCAAACTTCTTAATGACATTTATATACATATCCCTCTGTTATCATAATGTAGCCTATATTCTGTGGCTCATTCTTCTAAAATTGAGCTCCTGTATTTCACCCTCAGGATTCTAGACTGGTATTCTTAAGGATTAAGGGTGTCTTCTCTATTGACATCAAATCCTCATAAACTATATTCCCCCGCAGACCGGTAATTAGGCCCTAGTTTCATTTAACTACTTAACCTTGATTGACTTTTTCAAAGTGATATTTACTTCAAAAATGTGGCAAAAATAAGAATACAAATATTTTTGCAAGTGCCTTCAGGGCATATTCTTCCCTATATCATCTGTCTGGGGGACTAGATTCAAAACTTGGCTCCCTTCCTATATAATATTAATCTCACCAAATTTATACCCAAACTTATTTATTTATGACATATATACTCATATGTCAAGAGGATTCATTTTAATTTCCATTAGGTAGAGCAATTAAATGTCTTCCATAATGTTGCTCCTTGCTCCTTAGAATATTAATATTGGCCACATTATTCGCTCATCTTGGGCTCCAAGGAATCCCAAATTCCTGAAGCTCATGCTCTTGACCTTTCAGAACTTTGAAGATCACAGACTCAACTCCTATCACCAGATGCCAAAAGGAAAACAGTCATCAAGATGCCCTGGGAACAAATGAAGCAAAAAAGCAAGTTAGTTGAAGCTAAAGAGCTTTTAAAATAATAATAATAGTCATACTTATTTTCCCAGTTTCATGTAAAAACAATTTTGAACATTCTTTTTTTTAAGCTTTGAGTTCAAAATTCTCTCTCTCTTTCTCCTCCCCTCTCATTGAGAAGTCAAGCAATAGTTTATATCTGTGCAGTCATGCAAAACATATTTCCGAATTAGTCATAATATGAAAGAAAACACAAACCAAAAATATATAAAATGAAAAATGATATGTTTTGCTCTGCATTCAGACTCCATCAATTCTTTTTCTAGAAGCAAATAGCATTTTTCATAAAGAGTCTTTTGGAAATTTCTTGGATCACTATATTGCTGAGAAGGCTGGGTCATTCATGGTTGATCATAGTACAATATTGCTCTTAATATGTACAGTGTTCTTCTGGTTCTGCTTACTTTTCACATTCTCATCATTTCTTATAACACAATAGTATTCCATTATAATCATATATGACAATTTGTTCAACTATTCCCCAATTGATGGGCATCCCTTCAATTTCTAATTCTTTTCTGCTACAAAAAAGGGGAAAAAAGCTGCTATATTTTTTGTTAATAGGTCTTTTTTCTTTTTAAAAAAATCTCTTTGGGAATGTTTGTGGCAGCCCTTTTTGTAGTGGCTAGAAACTGGAAATTGAATAGATGCCCTTCAATTGGAGAATGGCTGAATAAATTATGGTATATGAATATTATGGAATATTATTGTTCTGTAAGAAATGACCAGCAAGATGATTTCAGAGAGGCTTGGAGAGACTTACATGAACTGATGCTGAGTGAAATGAGCAGAACCAGGAGATCATTATACACGGCAACAACAGTACTATATGATGATCAATTCTGATGGACATGGCTCTCTTCAACAATGAAATGTTTCAAACCACCTCCAATTGTTCACTGAAGAAAGTCATATACACCCAGAGAGAGGGATGTGAAATGTGGACCACAACATAACATTCTCATACTCCTTGATTGATGTTTGCTTACATTGTGTTTCCTTTATCTGATATATCGTTTGTGTAGACACAATTTTTCTTGCACAACAATGATAAGTTTGGAAATATGTATACATATATTCGATTTGCCAATATTTTAACATAATTAACATGTAGTGGATATCCTGCCATCTAGGGGAGGGGTGGGGAGTTGGGGGGAAAAATTTGTAACAGAAAGCTATGTAAGGGTTATTGTTGAAGAATTACCCACACATATGTTATGCAAATAAAATTTAAAAAATTAAATTAAAAAAATCTCTTTGGAATATATTTCTAGTAGTGCTATATCTGGGTCAAAGGGTATTTACAGTTTTATAGCCCTTTGTTCATAGTTCCAAATTACTCTCCAGAAAGGCTGGATCAATTCACAATTCCACCAACAGCGCATTAGGGTCCCAATTTTCCCACATCCCTTCCAATGTTACTATTTTTCTTTTCTGTCATAATTAGCCAATCTGATAGGCATGAGATGGTATCTTAAAGTTGTTTCAATTTGCATTTCTAATGACCTTTTTTTGAGTGCCTCTGAAGTCAATCAGAGATCCTCTCTCTTCATTATGTGATTAGCTGATCAGAGCCCATAATGGAATGTATGCAACATGCTCCATAGTCTTCTTGACTTTAAGTCCAGGACTCTAACCACCATAGCACCTAGCTGAAGTTGCATGGTGTTTTGTAGAAAACAATGAACAAAAGATGAAAACAGTAAATGTTGGAAGTGCTGTAGGAATTCCTATTAGTGGAACTGCAAATAGATCTAATCATTCTCGAAAACCAATTAGAATTGATCCATTGATACCACCACTAGGCATATACCTCAAGTAAGTCAAAGACAGAGAAAAGGGTTACATATATAAAAATATTTGTAGCAGCAATTTTTGTAATAGTCAAAAATGTACAAAGGGGATGCTCATTAACTGAGGAGGTATATGATTGTAAAGAATTATTATTCTATGGCATATGAATGTAAAGGAATATTATTCTGGCCTAATACATGACATAAAAAGAATTCAGAGAGGCAGCTAGGTGGCACAGTGGATACAGCACCAGCCCTGAAGTCAGGAGGACCTGAGTTCAAATCTGGTCTTCGACACTTAACATTCCCTAGCTGTGTGACCCTGGGCAAGTCACTTAACCTCAATTGCCTCAGGGAAAAGCAAAAAAAAAAGAATTCAGAGACTCAATCTATCAATAAACACTAATTGGAAAACATCAGAATTCTGATCAGTAATGTGAGCACACTGGAGTAATGTTGGTTCCAGAGTCTCACTTCCTTTCCCCAGAGAGAAGATGAGTTATAACTGCAGAAGTATACAAACATGAGCAATGGAATGATTTACTTAGTTTAACCATACTTCTCGGATTATATGAGAAGGGACAGTTATTGAGAAGTGATGGGATGTTTAAAAAAATCAATAAAATTAAGTTACATTAAGAGAAGCATTGCTCCCAGGAAAAGCAAGGTAATCATCTCATTATTCTTTCCCTTGTCAAACCTCAGCTGGAGAATTGCCTTCTTCCAGGTGCTGCCATTTAAGAAGGGCATTTTTAAAAGCAAGAGAGTAACCAGAAGAAGTTAGGTTGGGGAAGAACCTTGAGTCCATATAATACATGATGACCTGTTCAAAGAACTGGGAACAGTTGGCAGGAAAGTAGAAGAAAGGATAGAAATGATAGGTGTGTTCAAATAGTCATTCATATTGTCATATGATGGAGGGGTTAGATACATTCTGGTTGGTCCCTAATTGTAAAATCAAGAACAATGGGTAGAAGTTGCAAAGAAGACAATTTTAGCTTGATGTCAGGACAATTTTCTGAACAATTAGAGCTGTTCAAAATCAGAATAAGTAGACTGCAGAACTGATGAGTTCTTCCTCCTTGGAAGTCTTCAATCAAAAGCTGACTATTTGCTTCCTATGTCATAGTGGAGATGCATTTCATATATGGATTGGACTAGATAGCTTCCAAGTCTCAAACTCTGCGGCTCTATATTTCTTTCTTTAAAAAAAAAAAAAAAAAAAAATACTTGGGCCACTAGGTGGTGCAGTGGATAGAGCACGAGTCCTGAAGTCAGGAGGACCTGAGTTCAAATTTGATCTCAGACACTTAACATTCCCTAGCTGTGTGACCCTGGGCAAGTCACTTAACCCCAATTGCCTCAGCAAAAAAATAAAAATAAAAAATACTTAGGTTCTGCTGGGCACGTTTGTTTTGTATTTAAAATAAATAAATTTTGAAAATCAAAAAAAAGAGAAAGCAAACATTGGAGTGGCATTTAATGAGCTGAATTCTAGTCTAGCTCTCCCATTATTGAGTTGATATTTAATTGGTTAAATCATTTAATTAAGTCATTGGTTTAAGTCATTTATTCTCTCTGAGTCTGTTAAGAAGAATAACTAAAATGAATAACTGAGACTTAAAGATATTTAAAGTCCCTTTCATCTCAAAAAATTCTCTGAATTTTGACTTACCCCATATACCATTGTTCCAATCTTCCCTCCCATGCACCAGAAATTCTAGTTTAATACAATTAACTTTGCTCTGCTCCTACTTTCCTATTTGGGAACTGGCCATCTCTCATCTGGGTTATTCAACAAACATTCAGGGATACAAGATCAAACTTCAGCAAAGTCAACCAGCAAAAGCTGAGCAGTAAGAAAGTTTCTGCAGGCTATGCCAAAATGCTATTTTTATACACAAACCTAATCTGAAATTGTTTATGAGAGGGATTCGTGTAAGCAAGACAATACTGCCCTCTGGTGTTGCCAGTAGAGTGACATGTAAACTGGACTCAGGAGTCAGAGAGTGAAATTTTCCCCAAAACAAAACACATCTCTCCATCTTTCTGGATCTCAGCCAAAAGGGCAGGAACTCTTTCAGCTCCCAACAGTCCCTAATAGAGGACTCTTCATCTGTGTTTCGAAACAGGAGCTCTCTTTCTGCAAAAGGCCACTAGCTATTGGTATGCTTGTCAAAGCATTATGACACCCCACCATAATTACATAGCACCTTTCTAAATAATGAGCTCTGAGTACCTTTCAAATCTGACTTATTTAATCCCCACAACACCCCATCAGGCACCATTACCATATTTTTGCATATGTAGAAGCCTTCATTTAGAAATCCACTGTTTCCAACCCAAAACAAAGGTTGTCCACAGGCTACTGGCCTAGTGGGTGTGGCTCTAGTAAGACGTGCATAATTTGGAAATGAGTTCCAGAACTGTGAAAGCCCAAGCTATCCTTGGGACAGAAAAGAAGGAAAGCTGTGATATGGCCCACTGAAAGCATGGCTCTGCCTTGGAGCTAGAAACAAAACTCAACACCAGATAGTCTATGTTCTCCTTCCTTTCTAGAATAGAAAACTCCTTACCAGAATTGGTTAATACAGAGTTGGTCATCACTCTGGAGGTAATGCATGTTCGCATAACTCCTAAACACATAGCCTCCGGTATTACTTTGTTCCCTGGGTAAGATACAAGTCACTGGATCCCATCCTAAAATTCAGGTTTCTTGAACTCCCACAGAGAAAGGGCACATACCTTAAGCATTACCCTAAATTAGGATAAACAATGAGCTGGATCCCCAAAGTGAATAAAGAGAAGGGACTAAACTAGCCTTCAGAAATTGTGGTGTTTTGAATGATTCCAAACTTCTCTCTGACCTGAAAATCATTCTTTTTAAGATCAATATTCTTACTTTTATTATAACTAGTATTTATACAATACTTCAAGGTTTGCAAAGCACTTTGGAAATATTAGTTCAATTTATCTTCACAAGAACTGCAGGACATGGGTGTTATTATTATCCCCATTTTACAAATAAGGAAACTGAGGCAGACAGCAATTGAGTGAATTGCCAAGGGTTACACAACTAGAATATGAGGATGGATCTGTACTATCTTCCCCACTCCGAGTCTAGCACTCTATCCACTACATCACTTAGTGGTCAGTCTTAAGTACTACAGAAATCTGTTGAATTTACATTTTAGATACACACACATTTTAGGGCACACAGTACAGATGCTTGCGGCCACAGAAGTCCGTGGAGACTCAACTGCCCTTTTGTCTACAAAGGTGACTTATTGGCAAAGAGTTCTTTCTTTCCCAGGCATCTGCTCAGAAACTAATGCTGATACTTCCATTTTTATGGACAGCTCCAATGAGGACTGAGAAATTTCTGCCCAGTTTGATGCTTGTTTCCATACTTCTACAACTCTACAATCTCAGGGATGCTGGCACTTCCTCCAAAAATCCAGTTAAATGCCCATTCTCACTATGTCTTACTGCCTGATGGGAATCCTCTGGGAATCCTACAAAGAATAGTCTACTGAAACATTTTATAGTGTTTCTGAAATCTTTAAATTGCTATATAAATGCTAACTGTTTAATATTATCATCATCATTATTATTAACTTGCTGGAGGCCATCCTCTAAGTCTCTTGACATTGTATAATCAACAGAACTTCCAGCTATCTGCTTCTCTGACCAGCTTCTTCTGGACATAAAATTAAAATAAATCTACAAGATAGGGGCAGCTAGGTGGTGCAGTGGATAGAGCACCAGCCCTGAAGTCAGGAGGACCTGAGTTCAAATCTGGTCTCAGGCATTTAACACTTCCTAGCTGTGTAACCCTGGGCAAGTCACTTAACCTCAATTGCCTCAGGGGAAAAAAAGATATAAAATGAAATAATATTTGAAAAATGCTTATATAAAGTGCTTACCTAAATGTTTGTTATCATTATCTCCCAAATAATAACTTTCATGTTGCTTCTCAGTACAATTACTTCCTTCCTTGGTAATATTTTGTAGCCTTCTGGTGTCTTCCATGCACCTGGATGACCTGAAACTTTAGTTCTTTAAAGAATGATATCTCACAACTCTATAGAAGCATAGCATCACAAAAAAAAAAAAAAAAGTTTAAAACTAGGCCTTTGTTTCAAGAGAGAAGCTTGGGATCATGAAAAGTGCTACAAGTTTTCCCAAGGGCAGCCCATTCTCCCTTGGATTCCTTCTAATTCCAGTTCACCATCCATCAAGTGTCTGGTCTCCCCCATGATGTTTTCCTTTTGCTTTGATTTTTCTCTCCCAACATGATTCATAAAGCAATGTGTAATAAAAATAAATAAACTTACTACATCTAGCATCTGGGTGAAATTTCAGCATTGATTGATTCAAGTTCTAGTACTAAGGTGGACTTCATCACCAATAGTAGATATATAAATATTGAGAAACTCATGACATTTTTGTTTTCTTTTTCTTATTCTATTTTTGTTTTGTCTTCTTTAAAAAAAAAAAACTATCACCACGTATTAACTGGGCAGCTAGGTGGCACAACAGATAGAATGCTGGCTGGGCTCAGAGTCAGGAAGACCTGAGTTCAAATTTAGTTTCAGATACTTACTTGCTATGAAATCCTGGTCAAATTACTTCATATTTGTTTGCCTTAATATCCTCATCTAAAAAATGGAGGTAATAAATAACATCTATTTACCAGTGTTATTATGAGGACAAATGAGATGATAATTTACAGTTTTTAGCACAGTGCCCAGCATATAACAAATGTTATATAACATTAGTTATTATTATGTATATCAATAATGCATCATATTAATTTACAAATAAAAATATATATCAATTACCTTAATTCCAGTAACTCCCTATTACTTCTAAGATTAAGTAGAAACTCCTTTAGTTTGGCACATAAAACCATTCTGAACTTTTCTTCAACACACTTTTCTAGCCTTCTTATATATTTCTTCCCTTCATGTATCCTCTTGTCCAATCAAGTTTGCCTTTTTTGCTCTTCCTCATATATGACATTTCATCTTTATCTCTGACCATATTTGCATGCTTCAAGCCTGGGATGCTCTCCCTCCTCCCCTCTGATTCTTAAAATCCCAAATTTCCTTCAAAATTCTACTCAAACACTACCTTTCTCATGATGCCATTCCTGATTCCTTTCCAGCTGCTAATGTCCCCATTAGTTTGTATTTATTTAATATATGGCTATCTGTTATCATGTGTATGTTCATATCTA
>JAJPUD010000186.1:153677-164746 GCA_023553655.1 Myrmecobius fasciatus | reverse complement strand
TTGGCAAATCGAATATATGTATACATATTTCCAAACTTATCATTGTTTGTGCAAGAAAAATCTTATCTACACAAACGATATAGCAGATAAAGGAAACACAATGTAAGCAAACATCAATCAAGGAGTATGAGAATGTTATGTTGTGGTCCACATTTCGCATCCCTCTCTCTGGGTGTATATGGCTTTCTTCAGTGAACAATTGGAGGTGGTTTGAAACATTTCATTGTTGAAGAGAGCCATGTCCATCAGAATTGATCGTCATATAGTACTGTTGTTGCTGTGTATGATGATCTCCTGGTTCTGCTCATTTCACTCAGCATCAGTTCATGTAAGTCTCTCCAGGCCTCTCTGAAATCATCTTGCTGGTCATTTCTTACAGAACAATAATATTCCATAATATTCATATACCATAATTTATCCAGCCATTCTCCAATTGAAGGGCATCTATTCAATTTCCAGTTTCTAGCCACTACAAAAAGGGCTGCCACAAACATTCTTGCACATGTGGGGCCTTTTCCTTCCTTTATGATTTCTTTGGGATATAAGCCCAATAGAAATGCTGCTGGGTCAAAGGGTATGCACAGTTTGATAACCTTTTGAGCATAGCTCCAAATTGTTCTCCAGAATGGCTGTATCTGTTCACAGCTCCACCAACAATGCATATGATGATTAATTCTGATGGACATGGCTCTCTTCAACAATGAAATGTTTCAAACCACTTCCAATTGTTCACTGAAGAAAGCCATATACACCCAGAGAGAGGGATGTGAAATGTGGACCACAACATTACATTTTCATGCTCTCTCTTGAGGTTTGCTTGCATTGTGTTTCCTGTATCTGATTTTTCTTTCTTGTAGATACGATTTTTCTTGCGCAACAATGATGTGTGGAAATATGTTATTCATATATTCGATTTGTCAAGTATTTTAACATAATTAACATGTAGTGGATATCCTGTCATCTAGGGGAGGGGTGGGGAGTAGGGAGGAAAATTTTGTAACAGAAAGCTTTGTAAGGGTTAATGTTGAAGAATTACCCATACATATGTTTTGCAAATAAAAAATAAAATTAAAAAAAAAGAAATCAAAGAAATCAGAATAGGGTATGAAGTAATAAAACTATTCTTTTTTTGTAAAAAAAAAAAAGAATATAGCAACAAAGCTATATTCACAATATTCTATTTAATATACAAAAATTTCCCATTTGGGCTATAATTTTGCCCTTCAACACACAAGCACAAGCTACATTTGAGGAATGAAGAACTATTAGATGTGATTGCTAAAATATTATCCATGATTTTTATATGTGTGTTTATGTGTGTGTTTTAACACATCATTTCCCAGCTTAAAAAATCTTCACCAGCTTCCACTTACTTCTAGGATAAAATACAAATTCCTTTTTTTGGCATTTAAAACTCTTCATAACCCCCCCCAACATATATTTCTAGGATTTTTGCACATTCCTCTATAATCATGTTCTGGCCTTCTTTTATTCTCAACATAATCCATCCCTCATACTTGAGATGCAATTCCTTTTCATTTTATTTTATGGAACTTCTGGCTTCCTTCAAAGCTCAGCTCAGAGGCAATTTCCTACAAGAGCCCTTTCCTGATTCCCCCTAAATGTTAATATGCCTCCCTTCAGAAATTACTTGGAATTGATTTTGTATTTCATATTCTGTACCAATGCTGTTTTCTCTCTATAGAATATAAATTCATTGAAGTCAAAGACAACTTTGTTTATTTGTGTTCTCAGAACCTTGCATCATGTTTAGCACATAATATCTATTTACTAAATGCTTTCTGAATAAATGACTAAACTCATTTCCTTTTCTTGACAAAGGTACTAGATTAATAAATCAGTGAAAGAGCACTGCATTTGGAGTCAAAAATCCCAAATTTAAATTCTGCTGATGTCACTTACTATCACCAATGTGACTTAGAACAAGTTCTTTAACCTTCATGAGACTCAATTGTCTCATTTTAAAAATGAAATTGTACTGGATGGCTTCTGAGGTTCATTCCAGCTATATGGTAGCTGGTTGCACAATAGAATGCTGGGCCTAGGATCAGCAAGCCCTAAATTCAAATCTGAACTCTGACATGTTAGCTATTTGACCCTGAACAAGTTCCTTAACCACTATTTGCTCCAGTTTTTTCAACTATAAAATGGGGATATTAGCACCTATCTCCCAAGATGGTTGTGAGGATCAAATGAGATATTTGTACTGCTAAGAAGTATCTGGCATATACAGGTGTTATCAATAAATCGATAAATGGTCCCAGGAGCCAACTGTGGGATAAATAGAGGGTTTTTTTTTGTTTGTTTGTTTGTTTTTTTTTTTTTTTTTTTTTTTTTTTTTTTTTTTTTTTTTTTTTTTAGCAAAGCCTTCAACAGTCCTGGAGAATAGGAGAGGTGCCACAAGAATAGAGAGACTTAATGTTCCAATTTTCAAAAAATGAAACTTTAACAATCTCAATTCCCAACTAAATTTCAAATGAGATAGTTAATGTTCCCAAGGTAAGTTATCTTATCATTGTGGAAAAAATAAAGGTTTTTTTTGTAGCATTGCACATGGAACACTACATACACTGCCAGATTCAATGTTTGCATTGGTCAGTTTCACAGAATTGCCTTTTTTCCTCTTTTTAACAAAGAACAGCTTTCTGGGCAGGGAAATAGAGAAGGGTATTAACAGTACTAGTCTACTTTAGTCATTTTATTCAAAGTTCAGTAATCAGCACATATCTGAATTTTTCTATTTTTCTTAATCACCATCACTATGGGGAATACATAAGGCTTTCTGGATTCTGTAATGATGCCATTAACCAGCATTTCTTTGTGACGGTTTAAGTTCTTCCATCATAGAGGAATCCTCCTTGAACTTCCTCTGAATGGTGTGGAATTGGTGAGCTAAATTCTAAGATTGCACCTCAAGCACATCCTACCTCCTTTTCTCACAATGATAACACACTTGACATCTTGCTGAGAATCTTCAATATATTTCTTCTATTCTTGAAATACTGGGGAGCACCCAAACCAGAGTCCAGCTAAGAGGGCAGTGATGTTCCCTGGAATCTTGTGTCTCTAGTCTCTTGTAATCCTTTACCCAATTCTTAGGGATTAGCAGAGCATACACGTATTGGGTCTCAATTTTTTGTTTGCAGCATTCCACTAGTTTTCATATGGCTAGAATTAGTTCCAATCAGTATTGGCACCCCAGTGAGTGTTGGAATACCAAGAAGTGAATAGTTATAAGCAAAACAAATGTCCTGATCTTCAAGGGAAGATCAAAAGAAGGAAAGGGGGGAGAGGAGGAGGAAGAACTACAATCTAAGGAGATGTTCTAGATTGTCCCTTATACAACTTGAGAACGGCTGAACAAACTGAGGCGTTTGAACATTATTGTACCATGAGAAATGACAAAAGACATGACTTCAGATAATCAGATAACACAAACCTACTCAGAAGAGTAGAATAGCACTTTTAAGACCAAAAAAAAAAAAAAAATGATCAAACAATAACCAAATCTCCAAAAGACCAATGATGGAACATGTTATCCACCTCCTGACAAAGTGGACAGAAGAGGCAAACATGTATTTTGGACATGGCAATTGTGCTGATTCACTTTGCTTAACTATGCTCCTTTGCTTCAATAGTCCAAGCAAGAAGTTTTAAGAACCTTCTTAACTAGGGTTGGCTACAGCCATGTGAATGGAAAGAAAACATAGGAAAAACAAGGTAAAGATGTATTAAGAAGACATAGCAACTAAAATCCACAATTATTTTCCACTGTCCCACTCTATCTCAATTAACTGAAATTGTTCCTTACTCACCAAGGAATTTGGGATCAGAAGAGCTGATTGGTTAGCAATTTCTATGAACACTGGCAATTTATCAAATGCAAGTGAGAGCAGAGCCCAAAAACAGTATGAGGCATATTTAGTGGGAATTCTTTTTTGGACATGGGTTGAACTAGATGGCCACTGAGATCCTTCCAACTCTAAAATTCTATGATCGGTATGAGAACTTTGCAGTTGCCTTCCTGGAACAGGAAAGAAAAGGGAAGTATTTAGATTTGTCCTTCACTAAGACAGCATCATGGGTCACTAATCTAAACTCCCTATCTGGAAATCTTCAAGTAGAAAAAAGGAAGAAAACCTCAGAGATACTCTAGAAGGAACTCTGTTTCAAATATAGATTGAATTAGATATGTTCTTAAATCTCTTCCTACTCTGAAACTATGTGAGTCATCCATCTAGGATGACTTAAAAAGGAGTCTTACATAAAAGGTAGGAGGAGGGAGTAAACAAGCTTTTAAGAAGCTCCTAAGATCAATCTCCAACTGTAAAAATGACTATGAAAAAAATGGAAAAGAAAGATGAAAGCCCTATTTCCAAGCTAATCTTGCCCCAAGAGAGCTGTGAAGGCCAGAAGGATAATGTATATAATCCCATCAGTAAAAGTCCCTCCTAATTCCAAGATATCACAAAGTTTCTTCTAGTTTCATTTCTCCCCATAAGGTTTCTTGCACCAGACTTTTCCAAGAGATGAAACAAGGATACTACAGTATTTTTCCATACAGAATCCTCCATAGCAAAAATATGTACCCCTGACTCTCCACCACCACCAAAGATATCTATGATGTTGTTCAGTATTGGGGTTCACAGGATCTGAAACAGACCTCAGAAAAAAAGAAATAAAAGAAAAGAGATTCAGACTCAGTCATGTTAGAATAGGGCCTGCCAGTTTAGGAGTAAAGGGAATGGACTACAAAACTGCTTTTTTCTACCTGATCCTGTGTGTCTTTTAATAAATCTCTGACAGAAATCATTTGTATCATCCAAACTGCAAACCATAAGACCAGATACTTTGTAACTTTTCAAAAATGTTTTATTAAGACAAATCAGTCATACATTACAAGCAGATTAAATCTTGCAAAAATTGAGATAATCTTTCCAAATGATTAAATGTAATAGTGTATAAATCAATCCTTCCTTAATGGAACAGTCTCCTCTTTAATGCCATCTTTAGTAACAATGCAAATCTTCAGTGAGTCTCCAGTGTATACATCTCTCTCAGCTGCGGAAATAAACACATCTTTCACAAGCTGCATGGCCCTTTCCAAGGACAGAGGAATATGCTCCACATTCTGCATATTCTTAAAACCAACCTAAGGGAGGAAAAGAAAGCAAGTAAGTAATTAATACATGTTATACTATTAAGGGTAAAAAAAAGCTTTTAAAAAGACCCTGATAGTTTTAAAAGTATAATTTCTATCACCTGAAGTGAATATATTTTAATAAACACTTTTAAGCACCTCTCCTGCCTTTCAAATCTCCCCAATATGCTATAAGACATAGTGTGTGATAAATAAGTGTTTACAAAATAAAAAAGTGTATAAAACTAAATCAAATTCACAGAGTAGCAAGAGATTTTGATTTCTCAAGTCTTTCAAATGAACTGAGAAATCCATATTATAAATATGTTTGGAAACAAAAGGAAAGTATTTATTTTTTGACAAGATAAAAAAATTGCATACAGGTTTGTTACCTGATTGTCAAGCAGAGGCTGAAGCATAGCACTTGCTGATCCTCCAGCCTTGAAGGAGTCTCTCTGGTAAGATCCTACAGGATCAAAACTGTACACCGCTCCTTTCCCTTTAAAAAAAAAAAAAAAAGTTTTCACTGATTCCATACTAGAAAAGAATTAAAAACTGAAAAATAATTTACTCTTAGATTCAAATGTAGATTATCGTCTGTTTTGAACACGGGATATCCCATTAATAAAGATTAAGGTCTTTTTCAATTATGCTTAGACTATATAGATTTTTACAAAAATTCTAGTCATTACTGCATAATACTATCTTTTGAAAAAATCCCAAAAGTTCTTTTAAATGAAAGTATTAAACAATACAATTCCTAGGCTATTTTGCTTCAGTGTCCTTCATATTATCTATTCCCTCCAAGTCAAAGCCAATTTACATTATAAGAAAACTGGTGCATCCACCTAGAATTCTGTATCCATGATTTCCAACTTTAACGGGCTCTTTTTTGCATGAATAGTTAATACTTCTACCTACATACATACACACACACACAGACACACACACACACACACACACCCATATAAGTGTTTTTTCTCAGAAAAACTGCATATGAACCAGGAATTGAAATAAGACTTTATGTAATTTTAATTTTTACATTGCAAAAACATGTACTATTTCCAAATTCTGTTGGCTACATAAAATAGAATCTCTTTATTAATTCTTGAAACTGGATAGTGCTAATCAATCAAGCTAGCTAGCTCTCCTATCTATTCTTCTCAAACCTCAAAAGGCTTAATTTGATTATCACCAATCAGAAATATCCCTGCTTGGAAAATATCACACCTGGTTCAATCAAACTTCTACTGAGTATTCTAGAGGAATTAAAGTTTAATGTTTTCATACCTCAAATGCCAAATCCCTATTCCGCTGTCTTTATTCCAGACTCCACAACATAATCATAAAACATGATTATAACTATGTTGGAAGCAAGAAATTATGTATTACTAAAGGCATTACTGCAGTAACTAAATGGTTTTTGTACACATACCAAAATATATTCATCTAAACAAGTATTATTTCCTTCAAATTACTTGCTTTATTACCAAAATGGTTCTGTTACCATTGATTTCAAAGGAAGATTAAAAGGAGAAAAACAAAAAGTAAAACCTAACAATTTATATCTGGACTGGGCAAAGAGAGAAAAATCAAAGGAGTAGGATCAGAGCATCCCAATCAGAGGCTACTAGGCTTGATCTCTTTCATCATCTTCTTTTTCTTTGTAAAAGGAGGAGAGGCCAAATAGAAGAAACATTACATTGAAGGGGAAAACACATTTAACAGTCTAACCTATCAAGATGTAATGGATAAACTATAAAACAAAAGGGGACAGTTAAATTTGAATCTGAAAGCAGAATCCAATAATAATACTAAGCCTACAAAAAAGAATTAAAAACTATTCCTGAAATGAAGATGAGAAGCAGCTATAGGAGAATCTGCTATGCTTCAAGTGAAACCAAAAATCAGTAGTCATAATCATAATCTCAGTCAAAAACACTCAGAAACTGTATTATCCTCTTAACAAATAGTCTCTGCATTTTTTGAAGGTAGACTTGATTATCAGCAATAGCCAAGTCATAAAAATACAGAATCTAAGAAACAGAAAGGAAACTAGCAATCATCCAAATCCATTTATAGATGAATCCAAAGCCCACAGAGGTTAAGTTCTTTCCATTGAGCAGCTGAGCTGAAATTAGACTACCTGATTTAGAGCTGTATCCTCCAGTTGACATTGTGCTGAATTTGTAACATAGCCCATTTTGGGTAATTTTTTAAAACACAAACTAAGAAAGTTTTAAGAATGATTTTCATATCCAGGAAACTGGTTTCAATGGAAATTTCAAATACACTAATTTAGACATTCAAAGGTTTACAAGACACTTTTCTCCCAGTTTCTTCTGAGTAATGCAAATATTATGTCCACTTTATGGATGAGGAAATCAAAGCACAACCATGTGACGTGACCTGTTCGAGACCATATACTTACTTGGTAAGCCTCTAGCCTGATATTCAAAATTCTCCCAACTACAGAGCTGGACTCTAAGATCCCTTACACCAACAATGACTCTTGAAAAATTCCAAGTATTTTGAGATCAATAATAGTAATATTGGAATAAAAATATAGAATGCCAAGAGGACTATTTGGAAAAACAATATTCAGTTTGGAAAATTCTGATGATTCTTTAAAATATTTCATTACTTTACAGTTTTATATTCGTATGTAAAGTAGCTATTTCTATTATTCTATAACTATGTAATTCTAGCCATATTATTTAACTTCTCAGAACCTGTTTTCTGATATCAAAATACTTTCTAACTTACTGTATAATAGGAAATAGAGAATAATAATACTGTTATTCATTTTTAGCAACATATTGCTGAAGAAATGAAAAACACCATTTACTCTCCTTTCTTTTCTAAAAAGAAATGCTAACCTTCTTCATCAAGTCCACCAATGATGTTATAAACATAGTAAGGAAAGAAGCGTCTTGAATAGAGGATTGTAGACAACATTGCTGCAATTGCTCCCGTGGTCATGGCTTTATTATTGGAATGTTTATACATCTGCAATTAAGTTATGAAAACAGAAATAAATGTTATTATGTAGGATAATTCTGACAGGTAAATACAAGACAATTTTGCCATTATTAAATAAAACAACATAATTAAGAGAATTATCATATGCTGTAATTAAGGCTACCAGACTTCTTTCATAAACATATTTTTAAGTGCCAAATTTCCAGTGTCTTATAGAAGAACAATCAAATTTTGCATGCCTGTATTTTCTAAGGCAATTATTTTTTTTCTGTATTTTCTAGGCCTTAAAGTTCCTAGCACATGAGCATGTAGAGAAGACTCATACAACATAAAATAGTCTAGAATACCACATTCTAGGATCACGGTATTCTGAATACATGACCCTCACTAAGTGATAGCCACATATCAACCATTTGGAGGATCAGGGGAAATAGAGAGTCACAAGACATTCTTTTATTCTAGATAGATCTAAAATAGTTCATGGTAGCAGCCTTGGCACTTAAGCTGTTTCCCTGGAAAACAGAACTAGACAAAATACAATCATTATATAAATTCCCAGTTATACTTTTTTAACACCCTAGAGAGTTATGATTTATTATCTGAAGGAGTATTAAAATTCTCCAGAATATTTCAAAACTGGGGCAGCTACTAGGTGGCGCAGTGGATAGAGCACCAGCCCTGAAGTCAGGAAGACCTGAGTTCAAATCTGATCTCAGACACTTAACATTTCCTAGCTGTGTGACCCTGGGCAAGTCACTTAACCCCAATTGCCTTAGCAAAAAAGAAGAAAAAAAAAAAACCAAAAAACAGAATCTTTTTTTTTCATTTTCTTTCATTCTTTTTTTCTTTTATTCAAGTTTTTATATGCAAAATAACTAATATGGAAATGTTTTACATAATTGCATGTAGATAACATATCTGATTGAGAACAAGAAGGGAAGAAGGGATAGAATTTGGAAATCAAAACTTTAAAAAAATGTTAAAAAAAATTCTTTCAAGATACAATTGGGGAAAATATATTTTAAAAATTAAAAAAAAATACTGTTTTAGTCTGAGAGTTCCTGAATTGATTATAGGATCATAATTATAGCATTGTGCTAAGTGAATTGAGCAGAACCAGGAGATCATTGTACAGGGCCACAGCAATATCTGATGGGCATGACTCTTTCCAACAATGAGATGATTGAGGCAAATTCCAATGATCTTGTGATGAAGAGAACCATCTACACCCAGAGAGAGGACTGTGGGAACTGAGTATGGATCACAACATAGCATTCCCACTCTTTTTGTTGTTTGCATTTTGTTTTCTTTCTTTTTTAATCTGATTTTTCTTACACAGCAAGATAGTTTTATAAATGTTTACATATATTAGATTTAACATATTTTAACATGTATAACATGTATTGAATTGCCTGCCATCCAGGAGAAGGGAGTGGGAGGAAGGAGGGGAAAATTTGAAACACAAGGCTATGCAAGGGTCAGTGAAAAACAGAATATTTTAAAACTGATTTTAGTTCAACATAACTTGTTTTTAAAATATGCCTGATAGCTAATTTTAAGGGATGTAAACTGATGCAAAAATCAAACAATTATAGTCTCACAGCTAACAAAAATTTGTGAATCACTGCTAAAATATACATATTAATCAAAATACTTTTTCAAAATATACAAGTTTTAATGGTGAAGGACTTATGATTAAAAATGCTATCCATAACCAGAGGAAAAATTAGTGATTAGCTCAAAATTAGTGATTGGGTTTGAATACAGTTTGAAGCCTACTTTTTTTAACTTTATTTTTCATGAGGTGTTTTGGTTTTTTTGTTTTTGAAAGGAAGAGGGAAGAATCTGACTTTCACAAAAAGACTTATGGAAATGTTTTGGATAACTTCACATGTACCTTCTCAATGGAAGAGAAGAGAAACTGAAACTCAAAGTTTTAAAAACAATTACTAAAAAAATGATTTATATGTCAGTGGGGAAAAATAAAATATTAAATAAATAACGAAGGAAGGGAAAGTATATACAGACGAAAATCTTTTTCGCAACTTTTCATTTCAAAAACATGTCATAATTTACAAAAGACAGTAAGTACTCTCACAACTATGAGGAGCTTCCCTCCAGAATTACAAAATGGCAATAAATGAATGAAAATTGGGAATAAAACAATGAACAACAAAGAAGATACACGAAACAATGGATCACAAGATAAACCTCACAAACACACACGCACACACACACAGTGTATTTTTTAAAGATAATAATACATTCACAAAGAGGCTCTAAAAATTAATAAATACAATGCAGAAAAGAATACTTTTTTTTTTTTTTTTTTGCTGAGGCAATTTGGGTTAAGTGACTTGCCCAGGGTCACACAGCTAGAAAGTGTTAAGTGTCTGAATCACATTTGAACTCAGGTCCTCCTGACTTCAGGGCTGGTGCTCTATCCACTGCACCACCTAGCTGCCCCAAAACAATACAATTTAAAAACCCCATCTAGAAAGAAAAATTCTGCTTGATATCAATAGCTATGAAAATGAAAAAATAAACATTTGTTAAGTGCTTGATTATGTGCAAAGCAGTGTATATACTGTAAGTTATGAATAAGATCCTCTCTTCCCTCACCCACAAAAAATAACCATGAAACAGGAGCAACTCCCCAACAATGTTTCAGAGGAGCAATAAAAATAAATAATTAATCAACTGAAGGACAGAAAATTACCAAACTAAAATTGCCAAGAATATCAAAAAACAAAAATCAATAACTATAGGAATCATTTAAAAAAATATTAGTCTTTGAGGGGCAGCTAGGTGGCACAGTAGTTAGAGCACCAGCCCTGAAGTCAGGAGGACCTGAGTTCAAATCTGATCTCAGACACTTAACACTTCCTAGCTGTGTGACCCTGGGCAAGTCACTTAACCCCAATTG
>JAJPUD010000186.1:140038-153577 GCA_023553655.1 Myrmecobius fasciatus | reverse complement strand
AAAAAAAAAAAAAAAAAATTAGTCTTTGAAAAAGAGAATGCCAGAACTTAACCTCAAAAATGCAGCAATGAAAGAAAAACCAATAGCTATAACTAGTTATAATTATGATATCAAATGTCAAGTGCCATATAAAACCACATGCTCTAATATCTAAAAGTACTTACATTAGGTATATATAAGCACTGCCTACTTTTTTTTGAACTGTTTATTTTTTGTTTCATAACAAAGTTCAATCTCTGGGCAGGGAAGACAATTGTTATATAATGGAAAATAAATTAAGTAAAAGAGAGGTATAAAACTTAAAAAAAAAAAAACTATAAAGTAACCATTCTGCCTCTACCTTCAAGGAAAACAAAGGATTTTAAATAGTAATAAGCATCTATGTTTTCTTAAATATTAGGCTAGATTTGTAGCTTTTTAAAAAATAATAAATTACCAAAAGTCAAGTCTATGTATCTATATGTTGTCCTAAGTAGTCAAAGGATGGCACTTTAATATTATTTTGAGAATTTCTATTACAAAGCAAAAAACAAAATTTGGTATACAATTTGTATAATAAATACCAAAGGGCTATATCAGATTTTTTTCTTCCAAGTGAATTTAGTTGCCCCAGCTATTCCTTGAAATAAGGCTAATACAGCAGCAACCTAGGCTGCAGATAATTCTGGACAGCAATGGTCAAAATCAACCCTGGACAGAATTACAAAGAAAGTAAATTTAATCTGTTTTCTTCCTTCTTATAAAACCAAAATCCTGAAAACTATTCTTGTTCTCATCTGGCTTTTATCTAATTCTTGCCAACATTCTACCTCCTAACTAAACTATTAGGTGACATTAGGATCGAGGTGTGACTGTCTTTTAGATTCCTGGTCTACTCCATTCCAAAAACTCAAGATTTGGGCAAGAATTCTTCTCAAGGATACCAAACTAATTTCCTGTGTTTTAGCTGCCTCACATAGCAAAATATTTTTTGGTAAGGGGAGGTCTGTTTTCTAGAGAAACCAGAGATTTCTGTTACAAAAACAAAAAACCAATGTCTGCCATGCCTTCTGTCCCCTCTTAGTAGAGGGCTTCTTTTTTGTTGTTGAACTAGGTTTTTTGGTTTGTTTTTTTCAAGGCAAGTGAGATTAAGTGACTTGCCCAGAGTCACACAACTAGTAAGCATTTAAGGGTCTGAGGCCAGATTTGAACTCAGGTCCTCCTGCCTTCAGGATCAGTGCTTTATCCACTGCCCTAACTAATATACCTCTAGGTATGCTACCTCTTAAAGATTACTGACTCTACTCATTTGGTACAAAGATGTTTGTTAATAGAATTTCTTGTACAACAATGGTATTGTTTTAGTAACACTACATATGACGAATTTATCATTGCATGGTATTTAGTGGAGGAAGGGATTGATCTAGTGTTCAAAGAACAACAGTCTGTCAGACTAACAGGATCTATTGAATCAGTGACACTATCAGTGACATCTACCTTTAATCTTGCTTCAATAATTTTAGTAAGTGTAAGGCAGTCTCCATGAAAACCACTGCATCCAATGACTGTTTTGTCTGTTCTGTAAAAAACAAATTCAAAAAAAATATTATTTGCACTGCAGGGAGGGACAGAGGGAAGAAAGGAAAGGGAAAGAAGGGAATGAAGGATGGAGAAAGAAAGGATTCAGAGAAGGAAAAGAATGTATGAAAAGCAAAAAGGAGGCAAGGAGAGATAGCCTGCATAGAAATGCTCTTTTTAAAATGTGAATATCTCCATTATACACGGCAACAACAGTACTATATGACGATCAATTCTGATGGACATGGCTCTCTTCAACAATGAAATGTTTCAAACCACCTCCAATTGTTCAATGAAGAAAGCCATATACACCCAGAGAGAGGGATGTGAAATGTGGACCACAACATAACGTTCTCATACTCCTTGATTGATGTTTGCTTACATTGCGTTTCCTTTATCTGATATATCGTTTGTGTAGATAAGATTTTTCTTGCACAAACAATGATAAGTTTGGAAATATGTATACATATATTCGATTTGCCAATATTTTAACATAATTAACATGTAGTGGATATCCTGCCATCTAGGGGAGGGGTGGGGAGTTGGGGGGAAAATTTGTAACGGAAAGCTATGTAAGGGTTATTGTTGAAGAATTACCCACACATGTTATGCAAATAAAATAAAATAATAATTAAAAAAAAAATGTGAATATCTCCAGGAAGATTAGGGGCTCTCACTCATACCCTAGTAACAAGTTAATCAGATTGTTTTCTTCAATTACATTCAAAAAGCATTTATTAAGTCAAGAACTCTAATAAACTATGGGGATGCAAGACCAAAAAAATAAAAATCTCTGTCATCAAAGAGCTTACACTATAATGGGAGAATAAAAAAAAAATACAAGAAGACAAATGATACAATAGAATTAAATACAAATTAATTAGGGAACAAGGAAGGTGACTAATGAGGAAATCATTAAGAACTTCTTGTAAGAGCTGGCATTTAAGATAATCCTTGAAGGGGGCTATAGATTCCAAAAGGCAGAACTTTAAAAAGAGAATATTCCAGACATAGTAAACAGCCTGTATCAATGCACAAAATGTTCTGTATGGAGAATATCAAGTAGACCAGCTGACAAAATCATAGAATGCCTGAAGGAAGTAATATACAATTATCCTAGAAGGACTGATTAGAACCAAAATTGTAAAGTGCTTTAAATGGCAAACAGGAGATTTGATATACTATCCTAGAGGTAATGGGAAGCTGCTGGGTAATGACATGGATGTCAGGTTTGTACCTCCTAAGATTCACTAACAGCTTAAGAAGTAAAGGGAGTTTTTCTCTAATTCTAAATAGAAGGTAATTTAAGAGCATGAGATGCTTTAAGGAAAAACATGGGTCAAAGTAAAGTGCCAAATTGGTGTCTTAGGTCAACATAAGAGAACTAGACAACTGGGAATGGAAAGAACACCAAGAGGTAACAAAGGTGTACAAAGAGCATGTGGGAAGGGTAACAAATGCTAAAGAGTTATTCTACCTCTTCTTAGTCTACCTCTGTCTTCCTGCATTGAATGTTCCCTTCTTTAAGAACTAAAAATTCAAGCTTATGCTAGATTAGTAACACTATGAGTTAAATATGCTTCTGTGCAGTAGCTTAGGAACCTAACCAAAATTTAAGTTTCTATGGGAAGATAGGTTGCACCTACTTCATAAATAAGTAGTTGGGAGAAAAGTATTTTATAAATTACATAAATGTGAGTAATTTTTATTAACACAGTTTTTAAAAAGATTTTTGGAATATGCAAACTTAAAATTGCCCTATGTTATATAAATACATGCTGTATCTCCCAAGAAATTTACTTACAGTTTATAACATTTGGGACTATCCCGAGTATGAATTGAAAAACCTTCACTTAGTCGGGTATCAGAGGCAACAATGGAAAAATCTTCTCCAGCAATTGCTAAAACAGTTCTAGGAAAAAAGAGAAGATAAATCAGTTAATTTCTCCCAATGCTCTGTCCGTTAGTTCAATTAGCTTTAGAAAGATGATTCCAAAAACCATGGGATTCTTTTAAAAGTCTCAGTCCAAATTACCAACTCCTTTACATGAATACCCTAAGAGCATCTAGAATTTAAAAAAAAAAAAAATTACTGTAGACTTAGGATATACATAAATCTGCCACTCCTTCAAAGACCACTATTTCTAAGTCTAGCTTAAATCTTGGAGTCATTTTTGACAGTCTTCCTTCCTTACTGCTGTATACCAATTAGAAAATGATTGCAATGGTCCAGATGTATGGGCCTATACTAAGAGAGTGATCAAGAGAGGAATGAAAGAATAGCCAAGTAAAAAGGAAGAAAAGATTTCATGAGTATCTCCAGGTTGAAAAAGAATGATGAGAGCAAAAGGGAGATAAGTTGAGGAAGAATTCTAAAGAAAAAATTAGTTTTAAATAAGTTGAATTTGAAATGCTGAAGTGATACCAAGACATCCAAGGGATGTCCAACAATCAGTGAGAATTAGAAGACTTAAGTTTGAAAAAGAAGTCATAGCTGAAGATGTAGATTTGAAATTGTAAGGTAAAAGACTGACTGGGTAAAGGTACTAAAAGAAGCCAAGAAAAATGAGTTTTAAAAGGAAGACAGATAAAATTGGAAAGATGCCAACTGAGCTAGGAGCTTGTGAGATCAGGAAAAAATTCATGATGAATAATTTAGAAAGGCAAAGATATTTCATTTTGGAAGTGTGCACAGTTGAAAAAGAAAGTAACTGAGGCAACTAGGTGGCGAAGTGGATAGAGCAACAGCCCTGAAGTCAGGAGGACCCGAGTTTAAATCTGACCTCAGACACTCAACACCTCTTAGCTGTGTGAGTCACTTAACCCCACTTGCCTCAGCAAAAAAAAGAAAAAGACAGTAATCATAATATTAAACCTAATCTGTATGAACTTCAGGTAAAAGACTAATCAGTTTCCAAGATTCTTTCTTTTACAACTATACAACATATACACTTAAGGAGAAAATACACTGATGAAATACTTGGAAAATAATTCATCCCTAGAAACAGAATTTCTCTTTAGTGACAATAGAAAGGAAAAACATGATAGTCTATGTTAAAAAAAAAAAAAGGCTACCAATTGTTTGTCGTCTTACAACAAAAAAGATATATCTTATAATGAATCACTTTAGTGTATAAGAAGTTTGCAATTTAAGCAGGGTTTAACTAGAGAATCTTGATCATAAATGTACATCGAAAACAAAAAGATCAAGAATTTCAAGGGAATTAATGGAAAAAAAAAATGCAACAAACGTGGCCTACCTATACCAGATCTAAAACTATACCGTAAAGCAGCAATCACCAAAACCATTAGGTACTGGCTAAGAAAAGAATAGGGGATCGGTAGAATAGGTTAGATTCACAAAACACAATAGACAATGGCAATAATAATCTAGTGTCTGATAAACCCAAAGACAAAGGCGTCTGGGATAAGAACTTACTCTTTGACCAAGAACTTCTGGGAAAATTGGAAAATAGTATGGCAGAAACTAGACTTCAACTAACAACTAAAGTCAAAATGGGTTCATGATTTAAACATAAAGGATGATACTATAAGCAAATTGGGAGAAGGTTATAGTCTACCTCTCAGATCTGTGGAGAAGGAAGGAATTTATGACCAAAGAAGAACTACAGAACATTTTGAAATGCAAAATGGATAATTTTGGTTATATTAAATTAAAAAGGTTTTGTACAAACAAAACCAATGCATCCAAGATTAGAAGGGAAGCAGAAAACTGGGGGGAAAAATTTACATCTAAGGTTTCTAATAAAGGTCTCATTTCTAAAATATGTAGAGAATTAATTTGAACTTACAAGAATACAAGCCATTCTCCAATTAATAAATGTCAAATTTTCAGATGAAGAAATTAAAACCACTTCTAGTCACACAAAAAATGCTCTAAATCAGTATTGATTAGAGAAATAAAAATTAAGACAACTCTGAGGTACCACTACACTTCTCGGATTAGCTAAAATGACAGGAAATGATAAAGACAAATGTTGGAGACAATGTGGGAAAACTGGGACACATACATTGTTGGTGGACTTGTGAACTGATCCCAACCATTCTGGAGAGAAATTTGGAATTATGCCCAAAGGCACATCAAACTGTGAATACTCGATCCTGTAGTGTCTCTACTAGGTCTGTACCCCCCCAAAAAAAAAAATTAAAAAAAAAAAGAAGGAAAAAGACCTACATGTGCAAAAATGTTTGTAGCAGCCCTTTTTGTAATGGCAAGGAACTGGAAACTGAGTGGATGTCCAGCAATTGAAGAATGGCTGAATAAATGATGGCATATGAATACAATGGAATATTATTATATAAAGAAATGATCATCAGGATGATTTCAGAAAGGCCTGGAGAGACTTACATGAACTAATGCTAAGTGAAGTTGAGTAGAATCAAGAGAACATTGTACACAGCAACAAGATTATGTGATGATCAGTTCTGATGGACGTTGCTCTTTTCAACAATGAAGTGATTCAGGCCAATTCCAATAGACTTGTGATGGAGAAAGGGATGTGCATTCAGAAAGAGGGCTGTGCAAACTGAAAGTGGATCACAACATAGTATTTTCACCTTTTTTGCTGTCTGCTTGCTTTATTTTTCCTTCATTTTTTCCCTTTTTGATCTGATTTTTCTTATACAGCATGATAAATGTATAAATACATATAGAAGAATTGCATGTTTAAAATATATTGAATTACTTGCTGTCTAGGGAAGAGGAGGGGGGAAAGGAAGGGAAAAGAATTGGAACACAAGGTTTTGCCAGGGTGAATGTTGAAAACTATCTTTGCATATGTTTTGAAAATAAAAAGCTATTAAAAATTAAGTTATAGTATATAAATGTAATGGAATATTATTGTTCCATTTGAAACAATCACCAGTGAGGGGATGTGGGAAGACTGAGACACTGATACATTGTTGGTGGAGCTGTGAACGGATCCAACCATTCTGAAGAGCAATTTGGAGCTATGCTCAAAAAGTTATCAAACTTTTGATACCCTTTGACCCAGCAGTGTTTCTATTGGACTTATATCCCAAAGAAATCATAAAAGATGGAAAGGGCCCTACATGTGCAAGAATGTTTGTGGCAGCTCTTTTTGTGGTGGCTAGAAACTGGAAACTGAGTAGATGTCCATCAACTGGAGAGTGGCTGAATAAATTATGGTATATGAATGTTATGGAATATTATTGCTCTGTAAGAAACGACCAACAGGACGATTTCAGAGAGGCCTGGAGAGACTTGCATGAACTGATGCTGAGTGAGATGAGCAGAACCAGGAGATCGTTGTACACGGCAACAACAGTACTATATGAGGATCAGTTCTAATGGACATGACTCTCTTCAACAATGACATGCTTCAAACCAATTACAATTGTGCAGTGAAGAAGGCCATATACACTCAGAGTGAGGGATGTGAAATGTGGACCACAACATAACATTTTCATGTTCTCTATTGATGTTTGCTTGCATTGTTATCTCCTTTATCGGATTATTCTCTCTTATAGATACGATTTCTCCTGAACAAAAAAATGATGTGTGGCAATAACTATACATATATTCAACTTAAGTATTCTAACATAATTATCATGTAGTGGATATCCTGCTATCTAGGGGAGGGGTGGGGAGTAGGGGGGAAAAATTTGTAACAGAAAGCTTTGTAAGGGTTAATGTTTTGTAATTACCCATACATATGTTTTGCAAATAAAAAGTATTAATAATAAAAAAAAAGAAAAATAATTATAAAAAACTCTTATTAAAAAAAAAAAAAAAAGAAAAGAAACAATCACCAGTGGAATTCTGTATAGTGTATGAACTAACAAACTCAAAACCCTTTCAAGGAATCTGCCAGCTCAAAATTACTTTAGTCTAAGATGTTTTCATTTCTAATACAGTATATACCACTCACACGTGTGTGTGTGTGTGTGTGTGTGCGCGCGCGCACACACAAATATCCCACAGCATAAATAAAAGCTATCAGGGAGGAAAAGAGAAAAAGTGTTAGTTTCCACAATTAAGAATATAAAGGAGTTCTGAAACTACGAAGTTTGAGAACTGCCAGCCTACTTCACACAATGTTTAAGACTTAGAATCTCAAAGACCTTTGATTCAAAGTTCACTTAAAACACTTATTAGCTCAGCCTCAGTTTTCTGCATCTGTAAAATGAAGAGTTGAACTACATGGCATCTAACATCCATACTCCTATGACCCTTTTATATCTCATTTCAAATGCACAATTATTCATAATTAAGTCTATGTAGTCAGCTTTAGTATTGGATTCTACTGTACCATGTTGGTACCAAAAAACTGTAGTTATACAAAAGATAATAATAAATAAACAAGAGAATAAATAATAGAAAAACTTTACAACAGTTTCAAAATCACAATGATCTAATTATACTCATTTTTTCTGATGGAAAAAATGTTTACCTGATGGCATACAAAATGAAAAAAATGTACACACACAAACTTGTTCCAAAGGAAAACCTTAGCTACTACTTTGATTTATGTTTCATATTATATGTACATGCCCTAAATATAACATTAGAGTTATAGTAGCAATAGGGCTATACTTGAGTCAAGAGAACCTTCCTAGATATTTGAGTTTCCCTTCTTATTAGATATGTGGTCTTGGTAGTTTCTTAGCCTCTCTTCATCTGTAACATGGTAATAGATACTTGTAAGACTTCACAGAAATATAGTGAATAAAGATTATACAAACTTATGTTAACCAAATATAAATTATAACTATATTTATGTATATATAGACATAAAACATTTACCAGACTTTGAGGCTTCAAATTTTATTTACAAAATTGTATGTAAGAGCAATAGTAGAAGCTTTAAAGAAAGATTGACTATAAACTTGTATTGGTACAGTTCTCAGATGAAGCAATTCCCTCTACCAATGAAAACTTATGGTCTTAAAAATTCCCTAGAGCACTGGCTAAGGAACTTGCCCAGTGCTACACTGCTATTTGTTAGAGACAGGTCTTTCTGGCTTGAAGACTGGCTCTTTCCAACACTTCAGGATTCCCTTCCTTTAAAGTAATGTGTCAACTTAACGAATTCTTCACTACAATACTTAAGCGGTTCTCTTCAATTCTAAAATTCTATTCAAAATTCTTTTAAAAGTACTGACACCAAACTTGCAATACAATTTGACTATATTCTTTTCCTGTTAAAATAGCACGTTGTAAGATATTCTTTAAAACAGTCTAACTCATGAAACCAAATTTGTTTGCTGAGGATCCAAGACTTCACGCATCGGTGCGGGGAAATTCACACTAATGCAGTTGCAGAGACTGGGGGAGGGGGGGGGTTTAGGGTTGCCAGCCACAAGCTACAGCAAAGTACAACTGGGCATTCTTTAGAGAGGGCAGGGACAGAAGGCGCAAAGGATTTGTTTTCGAACAAACCTCGGCACAACCTTCTGCATACAAAAAAGGACACATCTAAGCGACTCGAAAGCCACAGATGAAAGTTTAAGGCTGGCTTGAAGTCCCCGAGGGAAAGCCGGAGACAGGAGCCTCGGGATTCGGGATCTGGGAGCTAAACGAAAGTGGAAACGGCGCCCGATCTCCCGCCCGGTCTCCCCTGAAAAATGAGGCGGCGTCGGGGGGCCTAGCGAGCCCTTACCCTCCATTGAAGACGTAGGGCGAGAAGCGGCGCTGCACGGGGCCCACGCAGCTGTGAGGCTCCAGCTCCCGCTCCGTCCCGGGCCCCGGGTACATAGTGGTGAAAGGGGAAGCGGATAACATCGTGAGGTGTCGGCAGCAAGAACGGCTCCTGCAGCTGCTGCTGTCTCACTGAGAGATGGCGGCTCCGACGGAAGTTAACCCACTTCCGGACCCCGCCCCGCCCAGCTCCACTTCCCGCAAAGACGCTCTATCTGGGGTACACTCTATTGTCTGCTTCTATGGGCAGGGTGCCCCCTGTCTTTCGGAGGCTCTCTGGGGCTCCTTTCTCTCAGTCGCGACATAGCCTCTGGGGAGGGGGAAAGGACGAATAAGAGGAAGCAGTGGAGAAAGGCTCTTCTTCCTTTAGAGCCTGCGAAGAATTGTTGCTGCCACTGTCCTGGGTCAACACAAAAACAAAAACAAAGAAAAGTAGTCCTAAGGTTTGGGGGGGTTACATGTACTGTGAAACTTATTTAAGAGTCATTGATTAACCTTTATCAGATTGTTTGCTATCTTGGGGAGAGGAGAGAGAAGGAACACAAAGAAAAATCTGAAACACAAAATATTACAAAAATGAATGTTGAAAAATATCTTTACATGTATTTGGAAAAAATAAAGTACTGTTTTTTTAAAAAAAAAAGTCATTGATAGATTAAGCATCTACTAAACTCAAATGAGGTAATATGTAACAGATGTCCAAGTCCTGCATTCAAGTTCCACTCTCAACAAGTACAAGCTGAAGAACTGATCCTGGAAAAAGGGAGCCCAAGATTCAGATTACATCTGTCACCTACTGATTTCTCTTGACCTTTGCTGGGGAAATCCCTTGACCCCTTCATCTGGTGAGTTTATTGGCAGGGGCAACTTCCCCATGGAGATACTTACTCTACCAATGCAGATCGCACCTTCTTGGCAACCTCCAGTTTTGGAAAGTTGTCTAAAAAATTGAAAGGTTCCCTCCTATCCCTCATCTTTTGGATGAAGATCTGAGGTCCAGAGTGGCTTGCCCAGGGTCTCCCAGGTAAGGACAGCAGAATTTAAACCCAGGCCCTCTGATTCCAGATCTATCTAGAGGTCCTCTGTTAAAGTACCAGCTTTCATCAGGACAGGATTGCATAGCAATGGACTAACCTGGCAGCCAAGATGTTGTGTTCCACAAGTAATGGAATGGCTATGTTACATCCAGAAGTGAATTGGGTGACAAAAATGTTAACTTTCTTCAGGAACAGCGGTGGTAGGAGATGATGTACTTTTGGCTTTTGGGGGAGAGCTTTTGTTTTTCCCGGTATCATTTTAGTGAAAAATATCCTTTTGTAAAAGCTAAAAAAAATACAAAGTATCATATTTTCCTTTGGGTGGTTTGGTTAATTCTTCTGAACCTCAGTTTTCTCCTCTATAGAACTAGGGAAGAGTGGGAAGAGATAATCTCTGGGGTCACTTCCACTTCTAAAAAGTTTTTGAAAATTACTCCATTGGTGCAAAATCATAAGGATCAAACTTGGCTTCAGTGAGAAGATAGAACTCCTCCCTGCCCCCTCTGTATTCGAATTACATCACATACAAATCTAATTTTTTTGGTCAATCAATTTTGCTGATATTTTTTTTTCATCCTCCTTTAAAAAATAGCTGTAAGAGGCAACTCTGTGGGGAGGGCAAGAAGCTGGGCTATGTACAGAGTGATGAGAAACAAACAGTAACAATATGGCTCAGATCCCAGGAGCAAAAAGGGATCTCATCCAGCCTCTAGCCTGCTCTGAAACCTTCAGAAGAATAACCAGACTGGAATCTCAGACCTAAGACTAAACTATAATTCTGTTACTCTGAACCAGCAGAATATCAGATGGCTAATAATAGCTGAGTCCTGCAGTAGCTTCCTATTGACCAGGAATTTGCAGGGACAAGCAGCAATCAGGCTTTGTACTGGATCAATCAATTTTAGGAGGATTGGAAACTTGCATTTCCAAGCCTGAAGCAGTTCCTGAGATGCTGGAGTGATACAATATTCAATATGTCAAGAAAATAGGGACAGAACCAGCTCAGACATTTCCTCCAGATCCATACAGATGCTGGCTCTAACATTAGGTATGAAGTCAGAAAGTAGATTTGAAAAATGAACAAATAAAGAATCCCTATAAAAAGTTAATTATGGTCCTTTGCTGGGGAAATCCCAGCATAAAGAGTTATTATGGTCATAGGGATCCTGAAGACAAACTCAGAAGATATTGACTTCAAAAAAAACTACAGGCAAAGTTTCAAAGAAATACACAATTTGGACCAAAAAATTCAAACAGAATAGTTGAAGCAAGAGGATTTTTTTTTTAAGTTAAAAATGTTTTTTAGGGGCAGCTAGGTGGCGCAATGGATAGAGCACCAGCCCTGAAGTGAGGAGGACCTGAGTTCAAATTTGATTCAGACACTTAACACTTCCTAGCTGTGTGACCCTGGGCAAGTCACTTAATCCTTATTGCCTCGGGAAAAAAAATGAATAAGTAAAATTTATGCTGAGGGGAGGGCATTGGAAAAGAAATGAGTGTTATGAAATAAAGAATTAGAAAGGAATTAATATCTTAGCATACCTACAACTTCCTGAAAATTACAACAAGCTAAATAAAAGGTAATGATTTCCAAGAGATAATAAATCAAAGGATTGAAAATACAGAATAAAATGGAAGGTATCTCAGAGCAAAAATTGACCTGGAAAACAAATCAAGAAGGAAAAAAATTAAGAATGAGCGAATGCCATGACAAAAAAAAAACAAAAACAGAAGAACCTAGACATCCAATTTTAATTCTTTAGTTGATTTTTGAAGGCAGTCAGGATTAAATGATTTGACCAAAATCACATAGCTAGTAAATTTCTGAGGTCAAATTTGAATTCAGATCCTCCTGACTTCAGAGCCAGTGTTCTATTTATTGCACCCTCTTGTTGCCTCGATTTTAAGATTTCTCAAAAGATAACTGCCTAGATCTCCTAGAACTAGAGGGAGAAGTAGAAATTTAAAGAATCTGCCAGTCACCTCCTAAAACCCCAAAATGAAAACCCCCATGAACAACAAAGTGAAAATCCAGCTTTCAAATCAAAGAAACAATACTATAAAGCAGCAAAAAAGGAAGAATTCAAGTACCGAGGAATAATAGTCAGGATCACACATAATTTAGCATCTACCATTTTAAAATAACTGACAACTTGTAATATGATTTTCCAGAAAATAAAAATTATGGGATTATAGATAAGAATAACTTGTCCAGAAAAATTGAGTATAATACTGGGGTGGGGTTCGGGGTGGGGAAATGAACCTTTAAAAAAACAAAAATTTACAAGTATTCCTAATGAAAAGACCAAAGCTTTGTAGAAACATTGAAGTTCAAATACTAGAATTAAGAAAACCATAAAAAAGTAAAAGCAAATGAACAATGAAAACCAAACAAGGATAAATGCTTACATTCAAATTTGGGGAGACAATACCCTGTCTTCCCTGAACCCCATCATAAGAAGGGGTCATAAAAGGAGCCTAATGAATCAGGGTGTGAGTGATTCTATTAATGTCTGGAAGTGCTCAAGAGAAGAATGGAAAGAGGGGAAAGAAAGGAAAATTGGAAAATTTTCAACCTAATCAGGGTACGAAACTAGGTATCTATACAAACCATAAGGAGGCAGTGAAGTGGGAACAACTGACACTTGAACCTCTCATCTAAACTGATCAAAAAGAGGGAATATATGGAGAGAAACATGGAATTAGGTATAGAAAGACATTTCATTCAATTGGAAATGGGAGAAAGGGAAAATGATAATGGAAGTAAATTAAGGAACAGATTGGTCCTAAAATAAAAAAGTTACCTCTAAGTAACAAAAATTTTAACTCTTTTTGAGGTGGCAAAGAATGAAAATATGATTTCTCATAAATTGGGGAATGGCTAAAGAAGTTATGGTATATAAATGTGAAAAAATACTATTGTGCTGTAACAAATGATGAAGGGGATGGTTTTAGGAAAACCTCAGAAAAATCATTCGTATTGATGCAGAATTAAGTGAATAGAATTAGAACAATTTATGCATCACAACAATATGGTAAAGATACATCTTTGAAAAAATTAGGAACTCTAATTGATTTGGTAGAAACTCCAATTTTAGTAGAGACCTCAATACTTTTCTAGTCCTCAGACTATCTTGCCTTAGGAATGTAGCTATTGAGAATAATGTCGCACAACTTTGGAGAATGTGTGTGAAAGAAAGGGAGTTGGGCCTGATAGCTTTATTCCATTAAGCTATCCTTCAAGGATGTCTGGTTTGGCATCCA
>JAJPUD010000186.1:96519-140028 GCA_023553655.1 Myrmecobius fasciatus | reverse complement strand
GAAATTTATTTTATTTGATTTTGCATGTTTGTAACAGATTTTTTTTTTCCCTTTTCATTCTCAACTGTGGGAAGAGAGAGAGAAAGGATGGAGGTTTACTTACTGAAAAAATGAAATAAATAATTTTCTAAAAAGAAATGTCCAATAGGCAATGGTGGTAATGCAAGACTGAAATCAGGACAATGATATATAGGGATTAAATACTATAGGTCTGCAAGTCATCTGCATAGAAGTTTGTTAATCTCACCATTTCCCAAGGGTTTAAACATCATCTCTCCTGGAATATTTAAGTGTTTTATATATTTAGATATAGTTCTGAGTCCTTTGTGTATATTTAGTTTTTATAAGGATCACACCTGATAAATATCTTTTGAGAGAACCTTTAATGTGACCCAACTCTTAGCTTTGTTGGAGATTTCTGTGTAGGAGCAGATCAATAGAGAAACCTGACTTAATCTGGGATCAACACTCCTCTCCTTGATAACGCAAGTCAATTTAAACCCAGACTTCCTTATTGGGCAGCCCTCTGAGCTAAAGGATATAAAATATAAAGGAGCTTATCAATCGATAAATACCTGGATGTAATGGAATTTGAATTAGAAATATCCCATGAACAATGTCTGAGCATTTGCCCTTTTTTCCTGATAGATCTGTTGTTGTTTGTTCACTGGTTTCAGTTTGTGCCTGACTCTTTATACTCTGATTTGGGTTTTTTTTGGTAAATATACTCCAGATGAGGAAACTGATGCAAACAGGATTAAGTGACTTTCCCAGGGTCACACAGATAGAATCTGAGGCTCAATTTGAAATCAGATTTTCATGACTTCAGGCCCATCATTCTATTTACTAGACCATCTGGCTGCCCTTTGACCATAAGGAGGAGCTTTCAGGCCTAGTTTGAACTTGGCGTTCTGGTAGATCTTGGGATGGTTTCTTTGTTTTCTCTAGCAACCATGACAGAAGCAGGTTAAAAGAAGTTAAAAGTTAAAAAAAAAATAAAGTAAAAAAGTTAAAAGAAGAAATAGCTTCAACCTCAGTCTCTTTGCTTCAGAAATTCTATTTGAGAGGTGGTAAGCTGTCCAAATTCATGAAGATGGTGGAGGGAAAAGTTGTTATCTTTCTGCCTACCCCATCAACACTGCCATGTAGAATACAGATATAAGCAGATGAGTTTTCAACTGGAACCTGAAAGCCTTTTTTAAAGGCAACCAAGCATCAACTTTGAGGCAAATGTGAACAAGTTTGGCTACAATCTGGTAAATTTAGGAAGTCTTTAGATTCTTTGTCAGTAGAATTGGAACTGACTGGTGGGCTAGGGCTCTTGATTTCGTTAACCACCAACAAGAGCACTGGGTCAAGCCTGTCTGTTTTGCCTACAGATATCTATAGTGAATTGTTTGGATGATGCAGAAATGAAGTAAAATGTAAAATGCCTAGTCAGCAATCTCACAAACTATGTTCTGATGAGGTTTAAGTTTTGTTACCCAAATAAACTGTAATGGTAATTATGTCAAAATTTTGAATCCTATTTTAAATGTTTTTTAATAGAAAAACCTTGGGAATGCTGTTTTATGTGTAGGAATAATATATTTGCTTCATATTAGATACATGAGGAAGTTAAGTGTGGCAGTGGACAGACTGCTGAATATGTAATTAAGAAGACAGACTTGTGTTCATATATGACCTAAGATACTTAGTAGCTATGTAACTCTAGGATCAAATAAGATAATTGTAAAGTGCTTAGCACAGTGCCTGGCACATAGTATTATATAAATATTCACTATTAGCTACTTATGACTTTTGTGATAATAAAATGAGATCCATTTTTTTCCCTTCTTGATCTGATTTTTCTTGTGAAGCAAGATTATTATATAAATATATACACATATATTGTATTTAACATGTATTATAACATGTTCAATATATTTTGGATTACTTACCATCTGGGGAAAGGGTGGGGGAAGGAGAGGAAAATTTGGAACACAAAGTTTTGTACTGATCAATGTTGAAAAATTATCCAGGTAGGGGGCGCAGTGGATAGAGCACCAGCCCTGAAGTCAGGAGGACCTGAGTTCAAATTTGATCTCAGACACTCAACACTTCCTAGCTGTGTGACCCTGGGCAAGTTACTTAACCCCAATTGCCTCAGCAAAAAAATAAAAAATAAAAAAAAATAAAAATAATTATCCAGGTATATGTTTTGAAAATAAAAGCTTTACATTTTTTAAAAAAATTTTCAGGTCCATTGTTTTTCTTTCTTTTTTTTTACTAAAGCTTTTTATTTGCAAAATATATGCACGAGTAATTTTTCAACATCGACCCTTGCAAAGCCTTCTGTTTCAAATTTTTCCCTCCTTCCCCCTACTCTAGATGGCAGGTAGTCTAATACATGTTAATTATGTTAAAATACATGACAAATTAAATACATGTATACATATTTATACAGTTATCTTGCTGTACAAGAAAAATCATATCTATAAGAAAAAAAAACCTGAGAAGGAAAACAAAATACAAGCAAACATCAACAGAAAGCATGAAAATGCTATGTTGAGGTTCACACTCAGATCCCACAGGTCTCTCCCTGGGTATATATGGCTTTCTTCATCACTCAACAATTGGAACTGATTTGAAACATCTCATTGTTGAAGAGAGCCACGTCCATCAGAATTGATCATATAGTCTTGTTGTTGCCATGTATAATGATCTTTTGGTTCTGCTCATTTCACTTAGCATTAGATCATGTAAGTCTCTCCAGGCGTCTCTGAAATCATCCTGCTTGGTCGTTTCTTACAGAACAATAATATTCCATGACATTCATATATCATAGTTTATTCAGCCATTCTCCAATTGATGAGCATCCATTCAGTTTCCACTTTCTAGCCACTACAAAAAGGGCTGCCACAAACATTCTTGCACATGTGGGGCCCTTTCCTTCCTTTAAAATCTCTTTGGGATATAGGCCCAGTAGAAACACTGCTGGGTCAAAGGGTATGCACTGTTTGATAACTTTTTGAGTATAGTTCCAAATTGCTCTCTAGAATGTTTGGATCCGTTCACAGTTCCACCAGCAATGCATCAGTGTCCCAATTTTCCCACATCCCCTCCAACATTCGTCATTTTTTCCTGTCATTTTTTCCTGTCATTTTATCCACTCTGACAGTTGTGTAATGGTATCTCAGAGTTGTCTTAATTTGCATTTCTCTGATCAATAGTGATTTGGAGCACCTTTTTCATATGACTAGAAATAGTTTTAATTTCATCATCTGAAAATTGTTCATATCCTTTGACCATTTATCAATTGGAGAGTGCCTTGAATTCTTATAAATATGAGACAATTCTCTATTTTAGAAATGAGGCCTTTATCAGAACCATTAAATGTAAAGATGATTTCCCAGTTTGATGCTTCCTTCCTAATCTTGTCTGCATTGGTTTTGTTTGCACAAAAACTTTTTAACTTAATATAGTCAAAGTTATCTATCTGGTGTTCAATTAAGAGTTCCAGTTCTTATTTGGACACAAATTCCTTCGTTCTCCACAGATCTGAGAGGTAAAGGTGATTTTAAACATTTTAGGAGGGGCGTGGCTAACAAAGTTTGAAAACCACTATTCCAGGCAAGACGTAAACTGCACCCAGAGTAGGAAGATCCAATTCTACTGATGGGCTTGGATACTGTGGACACGTGCCTCTCTAGAAAAAGCCGGGTGAGAGAAGTAAGCCAGCTGCATTACGGAGACTTAAAGGAGAAAAAAACCCCACCAAAGGTCAACATTAGAAGTGAATTTACCCATCAACTCAGCCCTTACAAATCCTAGCACCGCCCACTGCCAGTCACGTGTAAGAATTTCCGGAAGTTATATATTTATTGCCCACACTAAACATGGCTTTACAAATTAATGGCTGTAGACAAGAGTGAGGTTTAATAGAAAAATGGCGGAAGTGACGTCACTCAGTGCGCCGAGAGGTTAGGAGGGCCGGGTAAGTTCGGGTCGCCGTGGCGGGCGCAAAGACTGCCTTTGGCAGACCTCCGGTTCCACTGGCCGTGACGGTGGCTACAGCGACTCAAGGTATTCTTCTTTTTGATTTCCCCTTTCCTGGAGAGTCAGGAGGTAGGAAAAAACTAGTAGATTGGCGTCAGTAGGGGAGGCCGAGGCGACGGCCGCCGTGTAGCGCGCTGACTGCTTTTAGGGAAGGGGGGGATGGGAGGAGGGTTGGCGGGCGCGCGGAAGGCGGCTGGGGGCGCGGGCTGAGGGTTGGAGGGGAGGCTGCTGGAACGACTGGCGCTGGGCGCGAGGTACTCGGCAGGGCTCGTGGCTGCAGCACACCGGGCCCTGGATGCGGCCGCTGGCGGTTCGATCCACTCCCCGCCCGCTCTTTCCCGGTACCCCGGCCCAGTGCTTTTGTTGGGGTTTGTGCTGTTTCCCGGTAATTCTCTCCAAAGCTGGAGTAAAGTCCCGAGAGAAGATTGCACACGTGCAGGTGACGGGTGAAAGAGACATCCCTGCCGCTCGTTGCTGGCTTACTTGGGTGGTAATCTTGATAAGATGCGAGTCTAACTCGGATTCCAGTGCTGCCTCAGACTATTGGCTATTTTATAACCTTGGACCAGTCTTAGTGCACCCCAGGCAGCTCTCCTACACTTTCAGATTATTTGGAGGTGATTGTTTGAATTGATGGAGTTTTTTAAACCTGAGCTAGTGTTTTTCTTATACTAATGAAATCACTGGATCAATCCACAAAACACTTAGTGACTTCCTTGATGTTTGGAACTGTGATAAACTTGGGGATAAGAAAGAAAGATGGAAAACAGCCCCGCCTTCAAAAAACTTACAATCCAGTGAGGAAGACCACACTTACATATATAATAATGAGAGAAAGTAGATTCAAGATAATAGCAGCTGGGAAGATTGAGAAAGGCATCTTGTAAAAGGTGGTACTTGAGCTGACTGTTGATCCCTACGGAGGTGAGAAGGAGGAGTATTTCATTTATAGGGCATTGATATTGCGATTTCACAGGAGATAAGAGCATCCTGTATAAGGAACAGCAAGGAGGCCTCTGTAGCTGGACTGTAGAGTCTACGCAGGAGCAAAATGTTTAGATAGACTGGAAAAATAATTAAGGGATAGGTTGTGAAGAGTTTTTTTGGTTTTGGTTTTTTTTTTTTTTTAAACAAAGTTATATTTCATCCTAGTGGTCATAGTCACTAGAATTTATTGATTTGGAAACTGACATAATTCCTATGTCCCATTGGATATAGGACAGTACCCGGGAGTCAGGAAGACCTAAATTCAAATCTGGCCCAACGCACTAGCTCTGACACTGGGCTGGTCATTTAAACTCCCAAATGACAAATCACTTTAGTGTCTTTACTCAAGAAAACCCCAAGGACAGTACTGGTGTGTTATGGTCCATGGGATCTTGGCAGACATGATTTAACAACATGGTGAGACCTGTGCTTTTAGGAAGATCACTTTGGCAGTTGTGTGGAGAATGGGGAGATAATTGAGACATTCCAATTAGAAGCCTAGTGTAATCCATCCAAGAGGGTGGTGACTCTATTGTTGAGAGAAGAGGATATGTAGAAGAAATAATATGAAGATAAAAACGATAAGATTTGGGAGATAATTTATGTGTGGTTGGGTGACTAAAAATTGGATGAGGTTGGTATGACTGGTGTCCTTCATGGTAATAGGAAAGCTCAGAAGAGAGGTTGGTTAGTGGGGGTAAAGAAAAGTTCCGTTTTGGACTTTTTGAGTTTGAGATGCCTATGAGACAACCAATTTGAAACATCCAGTAAATACTTCTTGAAGCTAGAGGAGTCAAGACAAAGACTAGGGTTGAGCATATTTAGATCTGAGAGTCTTCTAGAATAAAGATAATTGCGGAAATTGACAAGATTAGCAAGTGAGTGAATAAAGTAAATGGTGTTCCTCAAGCCTTTCTTTTTCTTTGTTCCCTCTAAAAAATTGGCCTATCTCAGAGGAGTTTGGGATTATCCTAGATCCTATCCAACCTTTTCTACTTGTCCAAACTAACTCTTCACTAGAATGCCGAAGTATACATATTCCAACATTGATTTTCAAACTGGAGCAGAAATCTAAGATTCCCTGTTGTGGAAAATCTCAACATTAACATTCTGCTAGAGAGATTTCTTTGAAATACTGTAAAATTTAGGACATAAGTGCCACTTCCAAAACCCTGTAATCTATGGGGCTTGAATCTCTATGCCACTATGATAGCCCAAGTTGAAATGCTACTTAAATTTCTCTGTGGTTGACAGATTGTTTCTTTAGCACATGGCAAGTACTTAATTATTATTGATTGATGGACCAAGCTTGCTTGAGTTGTATCATTCTCACTTCCTAGAAAAGTGTAAAGCATGTGCTAAATGTTAACTACTTCTTAAATTGAACTTTCCCATTAAGAAATCTTTGGTCATCAAGAACTGCTGATAAGTAAAATTAATTTAAAATGTTTGTCTTTTTACCTTTTTCACATATTCAGTTTGTATTATATTAAGTATCTACTACAAGAAAAATACTATGCCATTTATAGGCTAAGTGACTCAGTGGACAGTGTACTGGGGCTGGAATCAGAAAGTTGTTCTTGTTCAGTCATTTAGTCATGTCCAACACTTCATGATCCCATTGTCTACATGGACACTATAGGCTCTTCGGTCCTCCACTCTCTCTTGAAGTCTGTTCAAGTTTGTGTTGATTGTTTCCCTCTATTTTTGCCATTTCCTTTTCTATCCAATATTTTCAACATTGGCATCTTTTCCAATAAGTCCCATCTTCTCATTATGTAACCAAAGTATTTAAGCTTTAGCCTTAATATTTGACATTCCAGTAGTCTGAATTAGTTTCTTTAAGTATTGGCTAATTTTATCTCTTTGATGTCCAAGGGGACAAAAGTCTTCTCCAGCATCACAGTGGAAAGCATAGATTTTGGGCCACTTTCCTTCTAATCCAATTGTAATCATACATTGCAGACCTTCATTGGTACGATGATGCCTCTGCTTTTTTAATATGCTGTTCATATATACTGTAGGTTTCCTACCAAGGCACAAATGTCTTTTAACTTCATGGTTGTAGTTAGCCATTGACAGTGATCTTTGATCCCAAGCATATAAAATCTGATACTGCCTCCATTTCTTCTCCCTCTATTTGCCAGGAAGTGATAGGAACAGTTGCCAACATTTTAAAGGTTTGTTTGTTTTTTTAATTTAAGCTTAAAACTAGTTTTAATACTCTCATCTTCATCAAGAGGTTTCTTAATTCCTCTTCACTTTCTACAATCAAAGTAGTATCATCTTGCATACCTGAGATTAATGATATTTCTCCTAGCACCCTTAATTGCAGCTTTTAATTCATTCAGACTGGCATTTTGCATGATCTACTCTGCATATAAGTTAAATAAGGTGACAGTATACAGCCTTGACATACTCCTTTTCCGATCTTAAACCAATCTGTTGTTTCATGTTCAGTTCTAACCATTGCTTCTTGGTCCATATACAGGCCCCTCAGGAGACAAGTAAGATGATCTGGTACTCCCATCTTTTTGAAGACTTGCATTATTTTATTGTGATCCACACAGTCAAAGGTTTAATGTAGTGAGTGAAGGAGAAGTAGATGTTTTTCTGGAACTCCTTTGCTTTCTCCATAATCCAGTGAATGTTGGCAATTTGATCTCTTTTTCTTCTTCCTCTTCTAAAGCCAGACGGCTTGCTCTTCTTTTAATTCTCAGCTCACGTATTGCTGATGTCTAGCTTGCAGACTTCACTGGCATGTAAAATGAGTGCAATTGTTGAGCAATTTGTATATTCATTGACATTTTCCTTCTTTAGGATTGAAACAAATTTTTTTCCATTCTAGAGGCCACTGTTGAGTTTTCCAAATTTCCTTGCCTATTGAGTGTAGAACTTAACAGCATTATCTTTTAGGATTTTAAGTGGCTCAGCTAGAATCCATCACTTCCACTAGTCTTATTGTTAGAAATGCTTCTTAAAGCTGATTTGACTTCATTCTGTTGGATGTGTGGCTCTAGAGAAGTAACTACACCATTGTGGTTATTAGAGATATTAAGATCTTTCTTGTATAGTTATTTGGATATATTTGCATATTCTTAAACACTTCTTAAATCTCTTCTGCTTAAGTCCCTACCATTTTTGTTTTTTATCATGCTTTTTTTTTTCTCCCCCCCCCCCCCGAAACTGACACTAACTTTGTGACCCTAGACAAGTCACTTAACCTCTGTTTGCCTTTATCTACTGGAGCAGGAAATGGGCAAATCTCTCCAGTATCTTTGCCAAGAAAATCCTGTGGACATTCTGGTCTATGAAATCATGAAGAGTCAAACAGGACTGAACAACAAAAAGAGATACAGCTAGGAAGTGTTAAGTGTCTATGGTCAGATTTATTTGAACTCGGGTCCTCCTAATTCCCAGGCTAGTGCCCTATCTACTGAGCTATCTAGTTGCCTCTGGAGTACATTCTTTTAATTGAAGGGACTTCCAGTTGATCCAGGGGCTGCTCTAAAATAGATGTTTCTTCCCTCTCTTTGAAGCAGGAGATATCTAAGGACTTCAAGGGTTCCATGGTAACAAATTTAGCAAATCTTTTGCCATGCTAAGGACACAGATTGAAGAGTTTGTGGGCCATTATGAAAGCAAAAAGATCTTGGCATCCTTCTTAGAATCTTTTCCTTCTAAGCCCATCCCCAACTCTAGGCTAGAAATGACTGGGCTACTCCTTTTCTGATTTTCACCAGACTTTCTAGGTATCTTATTTTCTAGCTTTCTCTATTATATCCTCTATTCCCCCTCACAATGTATACTGTAATCCTAAAACAAGTTATAGCCTTTTTTCTAAAAAGTTAAAAAGAAACATAGTTAAATGTATAATTTTCAAATGGGTGTGTATTGTACTTGAGAAACAATCATAGTCATGAAGTCCTAGGTTCAAGGCTCTGATAGATGATCAAGGGCCAGTTATTTAACTTTTTTGTATCTCAGGCAACGAGTTCCTTATCTGCTTTGTTAGAATAGGAATTTCTTGTCAGGATGAATTCATAGTTTGGGACCAAAAAATACACATATGTATGTGTATATGTATATGTGTTTGTTTCATCAAAATTATATACCTCTGAATCAAGGGTTGTCAATTTGGGTCTAAGAAATTTTTTTTATTTTTTATAATTATTTCAACATGATTTGTTTCTTTGTAATCTGTGTATTTTATTCTATGCATTGAAAACATTCTGAAATAGAATTCATAAACTTCACCAAATTGCCATAAAGTTCCAGAAAAGACTAAATCCCTTCCTTTAAATTATAAATTAGCAAGGAGGGGCCATGCTTTGTTGTTGGTATCTAACAGAAACAAGTTCACAATGGATGCTCAGTGTTAGAGGACTGTAGAACATATTGCTTGTAACATGCCTTAGAATGCTATTAAAAAAATTTTATAGTGATTACAACCTGTATGTGGCTTACATGTCATGCCTAAGGCACATAAGTTAACTGTCACAGAGTTTGAATTTAGTCATATGAATTACTTTCACACAATAGATTCAAATGAAGTATTGCTATGCAATATTAACATTGTCATAGATATGGCAAACTTGAAGATGTGAAAAGAAAGTGGTATCTAGTACTGTGGGGTGCAGAGGAATGCATCATTAATTGTTGGTATTTGTAGGATGTAGCTTTAAGATATTGTTTACTTCACATTGTTTCTCCATTTAAACTCCAGATTTTTTCCCCCCAAGAGACATCACATTTCCTTGAAGTGGATATAACCTAAAGAGTTTTGAAAGGAGCTAAGACATAAATACTTGTGATGCTTTGAAGGACAAGCTGAAGCAAAAGGAGCGGAACTCTTGGGTTTTTCTAAGAAGAAAGTGAACATCATGGATCAAAACAACAGCTTGCCGCCTTATGCCCAGGGCTTGGCCTCTCCTCAGGTAATACAGCTGGACCATGGGTAGAAAGCTGCATTGTAAGGGACAGGTAAGAGGGAGGGAAGGGAGGTGAATTGTTGAAATATTGGCATGGATTTGCATTTATTGTTTGAACCTTGTGTTGTTACTGTTTGTTCAGAAAACTCCACCAGGTTTTGAATAAAAATTATGAAAGCTTTTCTCATTAGGATTTTACACCAAAATAGTAAAAGTATTTTTTTGGTAAAGGGAATACCTAATTTGTGGATAAATCTTAGAAGTTTACCAAATGATCATAGTCAGATTTTTTAAAAGCTTGTGATAAATATACTTTTCTAGTTTTGTCCTTAAAAGTATATGTTTAAAAATCCTAAACTCAGGCCTATTTTTTTTTAATCTGGTAGTAAAAATTACTTTGCATCAACTCCAAATGGTGTGGAAATCAAGTTTTTCTGCGTGCTGTACATGTTTATAAAACCTTTGAGTAGAAAGTTAATAACGTAGGAAAATGCATGTACTGTTTTCCCCCTGTTTCTAGTTTGATTGTTTCTACCAGTATTTTGAGTGGCGGAAACTATTTAACGGAAATAATTCTTTCCTATAAAATAGGAATATTTCATACTTTCTGACATAAATTGCAGGTAGGGAAGAATTACAAATCTCCAGTGTCTATCAGTTATTATTATTTATGGTCTAGTAGAGCACAGAAATAATTAGATGTTGTAAATTTCTTTACACAGCCACTAACTAGTATTTAATCTTGAGGAAACGAAGACTTATTTAACTGTAAAATTGAAGATTAAAATGCTGTTCTTAACTAGCCTTGTATTTGTGAGGATGAAATAATCCACATGAGTATGGCTTGAAAAGTTAGAAAGCATTTTAGAATTGCAGAATATTCATCTCAATGATGGAAAATTGTTAATTTATCTTTTTTGTGAAGGGATAGATTTAACTTTTTTAGGCATTTTTTGAATAGAGAATAATGATTATGGTTTTGGGGGGGCGCGCTGAGGCAATTGGGGGTGAAGTGACTTGCCCAAGGTCACACAGCTAGGAAGTGTGTCTGAGGCCATATTTGAACTCAGGTCTTCCTGATTTCAGGGCTGGTGCTCTATCCATTGCGCCACCTAGCTGCCCCCACTTATGGTAATTTTAAAGAGCATTCTCTTATTTGTTCTTGGTATCTCAGAATTAGAAGGGATCTCGGAGTAACTGAAAATGCAAATATTAAAATAAGGACAATTTTTTCCCCTATATTTTACTAATGTTGAATCCCAGTCAAACCATGTACCCTCAGCCAAAAAATGCCTGCATAACCAGTTTTACTCTTGTTCTCTTCAGGGTGCCATGACTCCTGGAATTCCTATCTTTAGCCCAATGATGCCCTATGGTACAGGACTGACTCCCCAACCTGTTCAAAGCACAAGCAGTCTTTCTATTCTAGAAGAGCAGCAAAGGCAACAGCAACAACAGCAACAGCAACAGCAGCAGCAACAACAAGCTGCCCAACAGTCTGCATCTCAACAAGCAACCCAGGGAACTTCTGGCCAAACCCCACAACTTTTCCATTCACAGACTCTTACCACGGCACCTCTGCCGGGCACTACACCCTTGTATCCTTCCCCAATGACCCCTATGACTCCCATTACACCAGCCACACCTGCTTCTGAAAGCTCTGGGATTGTACCACAGCTACAGTAAGTATATTTGTCTAGCATAGCTACTTCCTTCCTTTGAATTTGTAGGAAAAGTATTTCTTTTAAAGGTTTATGTTTTCATTTTAGAGGTAACCATAGTAATATCTTAAACTTGACTTATTTTTTACAAATCTAAAAGAAACCTTTGTAGATGACTTTTAGTAAACAGATTATTCTTCTTCATATTTTAAGTGCCACTGCAAGGCATTTTTTCCCTCTCACTCCCTTTAATTTTTGCACTGCATACAAGGCACTAAATAAATATTTATTGAATTAAATTGAATATGTGAACTTGAACTAATGGGAATCAAGAGAGTCCTTTGTTTACACCCCTGCATAAATACTTAAAATTAGCCTACTAATCAAAGATTGCTTTAAATATTCTTACCTCCTCCAATACTCCTTTCAAAGATAAATTTTTTTCTCTATGGTCTGAGGTGGCCCAGTAAAAAGCAGTCCTAAATAGAAGACAGAAACATAGAACTGAATCTTATCACCTTTGACCAAGAGATGTTTATTTAGAAGATAAATTTGGTCTGCCTTATTTACTTATATTATTCTAGTTTTTGAACAAGTAGTTTGTTTTGTTCTCTTTTGTCTTCATTCAGACTAAACTCATTGGTGTTTTTTTTTTTTTTTTTAAGGCAGGGCTCAGGAGTTTGGTGCTCTTATGCAATTGTTAATCCAATTCCATTCTGTATATATATTAGTACATTCTTGTGATTGATTATTAAATTATTCATGTTTTCTCTTTAAATTGCTTATAGGAACATTGTATCCACAGTGAACCTTGGTTGTAAACTTGACCTAAAAACCATTGCACTTCGTGCCCGAAATGCTGAATATAATCCCAAGGTAAAGAGCTGCTTTAATACTTTCAAAAATAAAAATTATATCAGAATACATCTTACTTCAAAGTAAAAGAATTCAAATGCAGTAAATCCAGAATCAAGGAGCTTATGTCATGTTTTCAGTTTTCTTTAAATCTCCAAAATAAAGCCCAGAATACTCCTTTTTATATATAAAGTGATTGAAGCTTTGAACAGAAATATTTTTCAGTGGCTAGTAGCAAAAGAGGACAAGTGTTCAGAATTTTGTCATTAGCTTAAATCACAAATTCATTGTAGCTTTAGGGGGATCTGCCATGCTTTTGCTTAAAATGGGTAAGAGAATTGCCGTATACTTAGTAATAGATATTGTTAAATATAATTTACAAATAAAACTCTTATAGATCATAAGTAATATTCTAAAAACTCATTATTTTCTTTTTCTTAACTCACCTATCCAAAAAAACTCATAATTTAGATTTTCCTTACTACTGACAAGTGAAGACTGGTACTAAGTCAGTGGTAAACATGGAACCTTCATTCTTTCTCTCTTGTATTGATATATTTTAAAGTGAAATTGTGCATATATAGAGTATCAAAGTGGAGACTGCCACACTTCATACATTTGTTATCAATATCTTGAAAAAATTTAATTGAGACTCTGCTAGGCTCTCAGACATAAAAAGAAAGGCTCCATATATGCCAAAATATCTGTAGCGGGGCTTTTTCTTGTAGCAAAGATCTAAAAAACAGAATTTCACTTGGAGAGTACCTAAACAAATTGTGCCACATATCTGTAATGATGAATATGATGAACACAGAGAGGTATGGAAAGACTCAAATGAAATATTGCCGAATAAAATAAGGAGAAAACAATATACATAATGACTACAGCAGTGTAAATTGGGGGGGAACAGTACCAAGCAATCAAAAATGTTGTAGAATTGCAGAGAATAAGCTTGACCCCTAAGAAGAGACATGAGAAGAAATCTCCCCCTACTGCTTTGTAGAGATGGGAGTTGGGGAGAGGGGAGTATACCATGTGTATGGAACATTGTGTACACCATAAGATTTTTTTTTTTCAATGTATTGGTCATTTTTACTGTGTTTTTTTTTTCTTTTAAAATAATTATTTGTTATAAAGATGGATATTTGGGAGGGGCGGGGAGATTTAGGCAACCTAAACACTGGGCAAATAGGAAAAAATAAAAATGATAGTATTCATATCAATAAAACTCTCCAGCTAATTGCTGTTTAGCTTCAAAAAGGTCATTTAAAGTAAGACTTAACAAAGAATCATTGGCATTTTGGTAGAGTGCTTTGTAAGTCAAGCTCTACATTGTTTAGTAGAATTGCTGTTCAGTAACATTAAGAGTTTTCTATGGTAACATTTTAGCGTTTTGCTGCAGTCATCATGAGAATAAGAGAGCCAAGAACTACTGCCCTTATTTTCAGCTCTGGGAAGATGGTATGCACAGGGGCTAAAAGGTAAGAGCAGCCATCACTTTCCTTTTGGTGAACACTTGAGAAAAAGACCCTGAACCCTGGAGTTTCAAAGTTTTGAGGATGAATTAAACATTTGATGTTTTAAGTATCATTCTATTAGTCAAATTAGCTTCTAAACTCTAGGTCAGTGGTTCTCAAATTTTTTGGTCTCAGGACTCCTTTGTAATCTTAAAAATTATTGAGAATCCCAGATGGTTTTGTGTGTTGTGTGGTTTATATCTATCAATATTTACTATATTTCGAATTACAGATGATAAATGCTTATTGCATGTTAGCATAAATGATATTTCTATGAACACTAACGTCCAAAAATCGTTTTAGTACAATGACATTGTTTTAATATCTGATTTAATAGAAGACACTTGGATTCTGATATTTGCTTCTAGATTCATTCTCTTGATATTTTTTTACTAAGGGGCCATACGTTTTCAAACATGACCAAAGTATTTTTCTTTCTTCCTTAGCTATACTTACCTATTATACAGGAGGCAATTAGTGTGAAGTTACAATGAAAATGTATGGCCCCTTAGTAATGGTTTGTCTCTCACCTTTGTGCTGAGAGAGACAGAAAAATTCTTTATCAACTGTCTTTTGAAGTTGTGATTATTCATTAATATTGATCTTTTTTAAATTTTTGTGTGTGTGTTTTATTTTATTTTTTTGCATAGGCAGTTAGGGTTAAGTGATTTGCCCAGTTTCACACAGCTAGGAGGAGTTAAGTATCTGAGGGCAGATTTGAACTCAGGCCTTCCTGACTTTAAGGCTGGTGCTCTATCCATTGCTCCACCTAACTGCCCCGATCTTTTTTTTTAGAATAGGAAACTTCATATAAATATGCACCATGTTTGATATTTCAGTTCCATAAATTTTTTTTCATTGTTCCACTGCCTTTTTTTTTTAAGCTGTGTAATGGTGTAGTTTATAGAGTGCCTAGCATGGAGTCAGAAAGACTCATCTTCACAAGTTCAAATCTTCCCTCTGACACATGCTAATTGTGTGACCCTGAGCCAAGTCACAACTCTGTTTGCCTTACTTTTCTCATCTGTAAAATTAACTAGAGAAAGAAATGGCAAACCATTCCAATATCTCTGCCAAGAAAATCACTTAGAGAGTCATGAGGAGTTGGACATGACTAAACAAAAACTAGGCAAAAAATATATATATATATATATATATTTAAGCCTCTATCGTATATAGCACATTAACAGAAGTTTAGATAACAAACCCTTGTTAACTTAATGGAACTAACAGTTTAGTAGAGGGTATAATTAATACATAAATAACACTCCAACTTGCTAAGTGCATAAAAGACATGAGCAGTGTGCTGGCTGAGATGTAGAAAGTGAATAGACATAAACTATGCAAATCAAGAAAAACAGAATTTGAGTTGGGCTCTAAAGAATACATATAGTCTTCTAAGCAAAAGTAATTACCTGAGCAGAAGGTATGGGGAAATCAGTTATATTAGGAAGATAGTAAATGGTCCTCTAGATAGAGAGTACTATCTTGATCTGAGATCAGGATCGCCTTTTTTTTTTTTTTAACTTGAGCTGAAGCATACTAGATTCTGCTCTAGTCTTTTACCTGTACTCTGTATGCATCATTCTGCTTTAAATATGTTTCTTGTTAAAAACAAACAAACATACATATTGTGGTATTATGGCTTTTGATTTAGTCTGCTAGTTGCTTCCATTTTATGGGAGAGTTCATCCCATTCACATTTATAGTTAAAATTACTAACTCATTATTTCCCACCATATAATTTTCCTCAAGTTAAAATTTTCTCTTTTTTTTCCCCCCTTTCCCTCTCCACCAGTATTTTGCTTCTGACCATCCCTCCCTCAATCTGTTTTCCCCTTTCTTATCCCTTCCCCCTTCTACTTCTGTTCTCCCTTCTTATTAGCCTCCCCTTTTCCAGAGAGCACTATCAATGGACTTCAGTAGTATGAGATCAGTCTTGAAAGTTGAAGTCCTTCAGTGGTAAGCTAGGAATTTGAACTCTACTGAGTAGGCAGTAGAGAATCATCAAAGTGTTTTAAGCATGAAAATAACATGAACTAAAATGTGAATAAAAAGATTAACTGCACAGTAAAGGCTGTATTGGGGATGGTGGGTAGAAAAGGGAGTATAATACCAGAATGTTCATCCTAGGATGGTAGCTGTGGGAAGAGTACATGGTGACTGATTAGATAGGAGGAAAGAGGGAACTGCCAAAGAGAACAGTATATCTTTGAGCTTGTGAAAGTGGGCAAATGAATGTATTATTGAAAGAAGTAATGAAGTAGTTGATAAGGGCAGTTTTTAATATGGGTTGTATTTGCATTGTCAATGAGATATCTAAATAGAAGTGTCATATGGGAAATTTATGTAGGTCTGGAATTGAGTAAAGAAGACAAGGCATCTAAATAGAGGACATAATTGAAGTCCTGAGAATAACTTAAATTGCCTATTGAATGAGAAGAGAGGAAGGTAGAAAAGAGAGCCTTTACGAACATCAACTTTAAAGCTATGAAAGGCTGTTTGGTATCAGGAAAAGAGCATTAGAGTTGAAGTGTGTTGGAAGCAGATTTGAAATCTCTCTCCAACACTTAACTAAGCTGTATGCCACAAGCAGATCTTTTAATTTTTCTGTAGTGCTTTATCTGTAAAGTGGGGATAATAATACTAATGGTATTTGTCTCAGAGTTACTAAATTAGAATGAGATAGGTAGTTGGTATGAGTAGAATTATTCTTCCTCCTTTCTTTTTCCTACCTTCCTTTCTTCCTTGGAATGTTTAGGGGCAGTTACCAAATAATATCATAAAAGGAGTGAAACTGACCTCATTTTCTTTTTTTTATAATAACTTTTTTTTTCAAAACACATAAGATAGTTTTCAACATACACTCTTGCAAAACCATGTGTTCCAAATTTTTCTCCCTCCCTTTCCCGTTTCCCCCCTCCCTTCAACAGCAAGTAATCCAATATAAGTTAAACGTGCAATTTTCTAAACATATTTCCACATTTATCATGTTGCACAAGAGAAATCAGATCAAAAGGGGAAAAATATGAGAAAGAAAAAAAACAAGCAAACAATAACAAAAACGGTGAAAATACTATCTTGTGATCCACATTCAGTCCTCATAGTCTTCTCTCTGGATGCAGATCTCTCTCACAAGTCCATTAAAATTGGCCTGAATCACCTCATTGTTGAAAAAAGCCAAATTCATTATAGTGATCATCACATAATCTTATTGTTGCTATGAACAACATTTTTTTGATTCTGCTCACTTAACTTAGTATCATTACAACTTATATGAATATGTCTCTCCAGGCCTTTCTAAAATCATCCTGCTGATTGTTTCTTATAGAACAATAATATTCTTATTATAGTCATATGCTGTAATTTACTCAACCATTCCCCAACTGATGGGCATCCACTCAGTTTCTAGTTCTTGTCACTACAAAAATGCTGCAAACATTTTTTGCACAGTTCCCTTTTTTATGACTTCCTTGGAATACACACCTAGTAGAAACACTACTGAATCAAAGGGTATGCACAGAAACTGACCTCATTTTCATACTTTTGTTAAGGGCCAAAGCTTAAGGCAAATTTTCTAACATAATATTAAAGAGCAGTTATAATTTGCTTTATCATAAATTTAAGTAATGCTTTTCTTTTCCTGTTGGTAAGTTTACCAAACAAGACATTTTGTTTCTTTTATAATACATTTTTGCCTGATAACATATTTTGATTATTTGGGGTTAGAAATAATTTTTTTTTCCTTCTCAGTGAAGAACAGTCCAGATTAGCGGCCAGAAAATATGCCAGAGTTGTACAAAAATTGGGCTTTCCAGCCAAGTTCTTGGATTTTAAGATTCAAAATATGGTGGGCAGCTGCGATGTAAAGTTTCCCATAAGATTAGAAGGGCTGGTACTGACACATCAACAATTTAGCAGGTAAGGAGGAGAATGTAAGGAATTTGTGTTGAAAAGTTAATGTAATTTAAAACTAGGATTGAACTTGGAAGCTTTGGTTTACAGAAATAACTTATTTATTGAAAATTGATATTATGGAAATGATTCTATGTATGAGCAATAAATAATAATAATAAATAACAAATAAATAAAAAATTACAGAGTGGTTGATCAGTGGAATAGGAATAGTTCTTTGGTCATAAATTTCTTCCTCCTCCTCAGATCTGAGAGGTAAACTATCTTTTGTTCTTCTAATTTGTTTATAATAACATTCTTTATGTCTAGATTATGAATCCATTTTGACTTTATCTTGGTATACAGTATTAGGTGTGGTCAGTCCTCATTTTTGCCATACTAGTTTCCAGTTTTCCCAATTTGTCTCATTTCTGCCATACTAGTTTCCAATTTTCCCAATTTGTCAAATAATGACTTCTTATCCCCAAAGCTGGGGTCTTTAGATTTATCAAACACTAAATTACAATAATCATTGACTATTTTGTCTTTTGAACCTATTCCACTGATCAACCACTCTGTTTCTTAGCCAGTACCAGATGGTTTCGATGACCGCTGCTTTCTAATATAGTTTTAGTTCTGGTACAGCAAGGCCACCTTCATTTGCTTTTTGTTTTGTTTTGTTTTGTTTTGTTTTTTTCCATTAATTCCCTTGAAATTCTTGGCCTTTTGTTCTTCCAGATGAATTTTGTTATTTTTTTCTAGGTCAGTAAAATAGTTTCTTGAGAATTTGATTGGTATAGGACTAAATAAATAGATTAGTTTAGGTAGTATTGTCATCTTTATTATATTCGCTCGACCTATCTAAGAGCACTTGATATTTTTTCAGTTGTTTAGATCTGAGTTTATTTGTGTGGAAAGTGCCTCATATTTTAAAAATAAATTAATTTAATTAATTACAAACTAAAATTTGCATGTCGAATTTAGGAAAACTTATGTAGCACAATCGTGTTTTAAGAATGACAGATTCAAGTATTTCAACATTAATAAGATGTAGTGGACTTCCTGCCATCTAGGGGAGAGGAGGGAACGGGGGGTAAAATTTGTAATGGAAAGCTTTGTAAAGATCAATGTTAGGGAACTACCCATACATATGTTATACAAATAAAAAGCTTTAATTTAAAAAAAAAAAAAAGAATGACAGATTTTTAAATTTAGAGATCCTTTCATTTGTGTCTAATTGAAATCTTTAGCAGGTAATAAAAACATTGTCTCTTATACCCTAGACAATAAAATAATACCTGTGCCTATTGTAAAAGTTTAAAGAAAAATGTACTTTAGTATTTTGACAGCTAGAACTTGATGAAAAACAAATATCCTTTCTTCTTTACTATATTTTAATATCATAGATATCCATTATCATTATCAACACCCCTCCCCCCCCAAAAAAAATCATAGTTTGGAAGTCTTTGCATTTAATAATTTAAGTATCATTTTTAATCCTCTTTAGAAAATATTTTGACATATTGGATTAATTTTGTTAAAATTATCTTTTCATTCATTTCAATAAGCATATTATTAATTCTATGTGATATATAGAATTACACCTATTGTGTATTTAGAATTGCATATGTTATGCAATCTTTACATATCCTCCAGCAGCATACTGAAGGTATTGAATGTACTTATATAATACATGTTTATTATATAAATAGGTTAATCATCTTCTGTATGCTGCTAGAGGATGTACAAATATTGACTAAGTTACAATCCTTTTCCTTACAGAATGTATAATGAGGATATATAAGATATCAACACAACCACCTGGCATACATAATACATGAAAAATGCCATAGAGGGGGATGCAAACCACAATGGCTTGTGAAATCTGAAGGGGAAGGGTGTTTTCTGGCAGGAATAATTAGGCAAATCTTCAAATAAGAGGCAGCATTTTAATTGGACTTTAAAGAATAGGAGCAGATAAACGATGTTCCTAGGCAATAGAAGATATTTGAGGGACAAGTAATTCACATACCCCTACAGTTTTACAAAATACTTTTCTCTTAATGATCTTTAACATATTAATACCTAACACTCACTGTATCTTTGAAATTTTCATCTAGCGTCTTTCACTTCCCATTTATCAAAGGCTGCTCTTTCTACTCCTTCTACTTCAGATAGCTATAAGAAAGAATAGGTTATTCCTTATGTAGAGATTTCCATACCATTTTTGTGTCATACTATCCCTCACTGCTCTTTCAGCTGTGGCCAATTATCTGCCTGTCTCTACTCCCCTCTCGTTACTGTCTGCTGCTGACCTGTTTTATACTTCCAACTTTCTTTTCCTTATACCCCTTTCACAATGTTCTTAAATCACTAGTTCTCTGCTGCCCAGGAACTTCAGTATTCATTTTGGAGTCCCCTCAAAAATGTGATTTTTCATTTTCTCATCCTCATTAGTTCTAATATCTTTATTTTTAAATGTTTTTATTGATATCTTTTTTTTCCTTTACATTGTCAAAATTTCTATCAGTATATTGAAAAAAACTGAAAATATATACAGTGTTCTACAGCCTTGAGGCTCCTACCTCCACAAAGGAATGGGATATGGGTACCTTCTTTTATTTTTAATTTTCGCTCTATCCTTTTTCTTTATAATTTTCCAACAGTCACTTCTAATTGTTGTTTTGTAGTTCTTTCCATTTACATTGTTGTACTTGTATGTGTAGCTTTCTTGATTCTGCATCAGATTGAATAAATCTTTCCATGCTTATCAAAATTCATTATGTCTTACAACATAATATTTCATCACGTTTCATGTACCACATTCACATGCCACAATTTGTTTAGCTAGTTGTTTATCTGAGTTTGTGCTTTGTTTTCAATTCTTGGTTACCACCAAAAGTACTGCTATAAATATTTTGGCAGTAAAATTTTGTGGGAACTTTTCTAATTATCAGTGAGTTTTTTGGAGCACAAACCTAGCAGTGGAAACTCTCAGTCAAAAGTTATAAACATTTTAATTACTTAATTTGAGAATTCTAAAATGGCTGTTCTCATTGACAGCTCCACCAGCGATTCTGTTATGTTTCTATTTTCCTACAACTTTTGGATAACAACAGTTACTTAGGGTTAAATTATTACTGTTTTTTGTCCTACTGTGTAAGATCAAACCTTGAGATGGCTTTGATTTGCATTTCTCTTATTGTTAGTGTTTTGGAGCATGTTTTCATATGGATAGTAGTTTACAGTTCATTTTTAAGCCACTTATTCATGTCCTTTGATCACTTACCTATAAAATAATGGTTTTGACTTTCTTATCCTTTTTTAAAAAGTTGTTGATGCTTTTGTTACATTACCATCATTCCCCATTGGCTCACATCCCTCACATCCAAATGGGATATTCTTTTATAATAAAGAAATCTAAGTAAAACAAACCAGCATTTTCAATAGGTCTGATGATATGTGCCTTATTGTCTCTTAATAAGAGGAAGGGGAAATATATAATGTCTTCTTTCTTCACCTCACAAACCACATGGTGACTTTGTTCATAATTTTAACATGTCTTCAAAGGTGTCTTAGATACCATTTAGTCCAATTCCCTCATTTTATAGCAGACAGACCGCTGAGGTTAAATGACTGGCCTAAGTATCTTCCCCCAATTTATATATCTCTGATTTGAAACCACTCTTTTTGACTCCATTTTCAGATTTTCACTGCACAAATGCTGCCCTGATTACCTCCAAAATCCATGACTTTGAAAGACTTCTTAATTTTCTCTCTATTGAATCCCCACACAAATGCTAAATTTTTTCTCCTCTCCAGCTCCAGCATCAGTTGTCTCCCTGCCCAACCCTAACCACCTACAAGCTCCTCCAACTCATACCTGAATGAGAATCTCCCCCACAATGCATAGTCATCTTGCTTCTGCTTAGAAACCTCCAGTGGTGGGAAGCCAACCACTTCTGAGAGAAGCTCCTTCTCATTTTAGAGAGCTCTAATAATTAGTAAGTTTACCCTTCTTTTAAGCTTGTCTTCTTCAAGAGAATTTTCATTCATTTCTCCTAGTTTTGTCTTTTGTGATCAAGAAAATTAAGCTTAAAAACTCTAGCAACATGACAGCCTTTCAAATAATTTAAGATAACCATCCTGTCTCCCCACTCCCCATTAATATATATTCATTCAAATTTTCCCATTACCTAGAGCATGTTTCCTCAATTCCATCTCTTCGAATCTTTATTTTTCCCAAAAGGCTCAGCTTAGCTACTTTTTTCTCCATAAATCTCACATGATCTTTTAGTGTTTTTCTTTTAAATTGCCTTAGATTAATTTTTTTGTGTGTCCATGTATCCTGATACATGATAAATATTTTTGAGTTGATGGAATTTATCTGTGTTTACTTCTCTAACCATTTCTCTATTTCCTTTGCTGACTCTTCTTTCCCATCTTAATGTGGGTATTTTACAGAGGTGACTATGGCACCCTTTTTTACATATATCCACATTTAAACTAAGGAAATCTTAACTATTATATCCACCTGACATCCAACAGACATCTCCATCTGCCTTCAGTACATCTACTAAGATATTACATACAGCCCAAACCTTACCAAACTGAGCTCATCCTTTTTCCTGCAATTTCTCTTCCTATTGATTTTACTGTTTCTTGTCTATGACAGTATCATTCATCCAATTTCCCATGTTGAAAACTGGTAAAAACTTTGATTCATTCTTCTCCCTTAACTTTTATATTCAACTGGGACTCTTGTTCATTTCTTATTCATGCCTCTGTGCTCCCATATTTTTTTAACAGCTTTTTATTTTTCCAAATACATACAAAGATAGATTTCAACATTTACTTTCGCAAAAACTTGTATTCCAGGTTTTTTCCCTTCCTTCCTCCCACCTCATCCTGTAGACAGCAAACAGTAAGTTAAACATGTGCAATTCTTCTAAATATATTTCCATATTTGTCATGTTGCACAAGAAAAATCAGATCAGAAGGTGAAAGAAAAAAAGAAAAGAAGCAAACAACAACATCCAAAAAAAAAAAGTGAGAATACTTTGCTTTGATCCACAAGTAGTCCTCTCTCTGGATATGGATGGCTCTTCCCATCACAAATCTGTTGGAATTACCTTGAATCATCTCATTGTTAAGATTCAAGTTCATCACAATTGATCATCAACATAATCTTGTTGCTGTGTACTGTGTTCTTTTGGTTCTACTCAATTCACTTAGCTTCAGTTCATGCAATTCTTTCCAGGCTTTTCTGAAATCAGCCTGCTTGTCATTTTTTGTAGAACAATAATATTCCATTACATTTGTATATGTAACTTATTCAGCCATTCTCCAACTGGGATGTTCATACACGCAATTTCTAGTTCTCTGTCACTACAAAATAGCTGCTACAAATATTTTTTATGTTCACAGATTATTGAAAAATATGAATTTCAGAGATCTGGGGAAATCGTAAAGGCATTTGCAAATAAGTGGATTTAACAATAACACTCAATTTTAAGTGTAAATGTTAGAATCAGGCCTTCAAAATACTGGCTGAAGGGGAAACCACATATAGTTATGAAACTTTTTTTTTTCCCATTTTCCTTCAGTTATGAGCCAGAGTTATTTCCTGGATTAATCTACAGAATGATCAAGCCCAGAATTGTCCTCCTTATTTTTGTTTCGGGAAAAGTTGTATTAACCGGTAAGTTAAAAAGTATTTGGCATACTAGAGTTTTAATGGTTAGCCAAATTGCTCAATGATTAATATTGAAAATAGTTATTGATGTATTAAATAACTTGGTCTCTTAAATCTACTTGAACATAAAAAAGTTTAAATATTTTATTTGAAATAGTTGTTATTTTGTTATTTTGAAGTTTTGATGCCCTTTGTTTTAAAATCATTAGTCATTTACAGCTATGTCCCTTTCCTCTTTTTATCCCCAGAGCACTTTTTCTTTAACAAAGGTGAGGGAAGCCTTAAACAAAACCATTCAATATGTTGATCCTGTGTGATAGCATTGGTCCTCATTCCATAGAAACGAGGAACATTTCCTCATGGCTACTCTAAGGCCAAGATTATTGACAGGGTTTTAAAGTCATAATCCTATTAAACAAAATTTTTCATAAATTACCACCCTGCTTTCCAACAAAAGTTCATATTTACTCCCCTGCGTATCCTTCCTGCTTCAGTCATTCCCCAGACATATTGGTCTTCCTCACCTTGGCTCATAGAATTATTCCTCTTTGTCTTTTGCATTCCCTACAGCACAGGCCCTTTTCCTAACACAGCCCCTTTAAGTAATCTGGTAAAGCCAGTGGAACCTTTCTCAGAATAATGTTTTTAAATGCTTAAAGTAAAATACATAGAATTAGACAGGAAATCAGTTATATTGAACTGTAGTTATCACAGTTAAAAAAAAAAAAGTCTATGGATCCCAAGTATAGAATTCCTGCTCCAAAGCCCAATTTACATGCCACCTTGTCCAGCTTTTCCCTGGTGTTTCCTCTCTCCCCCACCCCCGCATAGCTTTTTATTTCTTTATCTGTTGCATTTATCACAGATTATGTGTTCATAAACATTTATTAGATGCCTACTATGTGACAGGCATGATACTAAGCAGTGGGGATACAAATATGACAAAAATAATCCCTGCACTCAAGAAACTCACAGTCTAATGGTAGGATATAGTACACAAAAGGAAGCTGAAGAATGTTGGGAAGTCAGTGAATAATGAAATAAGAACGTCCAAATTAAATGTAGGGCATGTGTACAAGTATCTGTGTTTGTATGAGAGAGCCTGAGACTCTTAGAATTATGGGGGAAGGGGTTGTCCCCATATTAGACTGTAGGTTCTGTGAGAGCAGTACCTAATCACACCTAATACAGTTGCCCAGGGGCAGCTAATTGGTGTAGTAGATAGAGCACCAGCCCTGAAGTCAGGAGGACCTGAGTTCAAATGTGGCCTCAGACATTAATGCTTCCTGGCTATGTGACCCTGGGCAAGTCACTTAACCCCAAATGCCTCAGCAAAAATAAATAAATAAAATAAAATAATCTAGTTGCCTGCACACAGTTGACACTTAGTAAATTGCCACTTAGTATTTAAATAAATAAATTGGGGGACAGCTAGGTGGTGCAGTGGATAGAGCACTGGCCCTGAAGTCAGGATCTGAGTTCAAATGTAGCCTCAGACACTTAACATTTCCTAGCTGTGTGACCCTGGGCAAGTCACTTAATCCCAATTGCCTCAGGAAAAATAATAGAATGTTTACAGGATGTACTTTAAATAACTCTCTTTTATCTATCCCCTTAGGTGCTAAGGTCAGAGCAGAGATCTATGAAGCATTTGAAAACATCTATCCTATTCTAAAAGGATTCAGGAAAACAACGTAACTTTTCTCACATTTGTATTTTTTTTTTTTTTAAACAAGTTGTCTTGGTACATTACATGGTGTTATTGTATACGGCACAGAAGTGAGATGAACTTTCAGTTGCAAAGTGCAACACTAAGATACTTTTCTAGTGCCTCTTTCCTGGCACTGTTGAAGAAACTGTATTATTTCCTAAAAGAACATCTATGCGGCGTTACTGTGAGTTGCTTTTATTGGGCTGTTTTGGAGCAGCACTCTCCATTTTATTTATGTTTAGATTTAAAACACTTTTATCCTCAATTGTAATTCACAAGTCAGTTTAAAAGACAAAAACTGTGTTACTAAGTGTTAAAAACTACTTCCACTGTTGGGGGGTTTTGTTTTAAACTTTCACCCATAAATCACAATTTTTATATTTCTACCATAAAATGAAACCTTTTTAAAAGTGTTTATTTCTGATTTATAACTTAAAAGGGTTTTGTTTTTGTTTTGTGCCACACATTCCCTCTTTCCAGTGTTGCAGGACAAAATAGATATATTAATAGAGAGAAAGCTTGGCTGTACATATTCTTCTTTTGAGACCAGAACTGTCATATTTCCTCAGAGCGCTCTGTACAATAAATGCTGTTTATACAAGTGTGAGAAATTGTTTTAATCTTATCTCATAAGGTTTAGGTGTTCGTAGTACAAAAAAGGTAGATGCAACATCTGATATCTCTTCATATGTACTGAATCCAGATAAAAAAGGATTCCACCTAATCATAACTGAGCAAAAATGTCTTTTGCAATGTATTTGACAAATGGTTGATCAACTTCAACAGCATGATTGCACTAAGAAAATAATTTAGGATATTTCCACTAATACAACCACAATAAGTATCCTCAAAGAATAATTTGTGAACCTTTCATTGTTAAATAAGTAAGTCTGGGCCAAAAATCATGTTAGAGTTACAGAGGAAGAAACTGAAGCCCTGAGAGGTAAAGGGATTTTCCCAGAGTCGAAGCTACACATGGGAGATGTTCAGTTTGATAATCATTTACATTGTCTGATTTTATTTGTACATTATGAACATAGGTTGCTTGCTGAATGAACTAATGAAGTTACTCTAAAGTGGAGCCGTCACATAGGCTGGATGAATGATGAAATTCAATGTTATTAATATTCCTTATTAAATAATAAGAATTTTTTTATGATAACAGGAAGTAAAGAGTGGAAGTTCAGAGAATAGTAGGAAATTAGTATCTTTCTGTGTTACAGCTAGGGCAAAAGGACATTTATCACCAAAACAGATATTTGTTCCTTATTTGTAGAGGGATCTATGCCTAAAAGCCTACCTGTAAGAAAAGGAACTCTTAGGATAACCAAGGTTCTCCCCTGAAAACTGAGACTTAACTCCAAGGCTTTTCCTTAGATGCCCACTAATGCTATTGTATAAGCTGCCTGAGGACTCCCTTCTGCCTGAAAAATGCTTATCTCCCAGATTTAAGTCCAAATGGTTGGCAGCTGGCTTGATGGCAATAAAAATGCCATTGTTTATTTACCATAGTATACAGAAGCTTAGCCTGAAGCTGGGAAAGGTGTTGCTTCGACCCACAGTCTATAATCCACAGTGAGCCTAGTTCAGTAAGGGACCATTTAGTATTATTTATTTTTGCTTAACATTATAGTAAATGAATGTTCTTTTAATTAGACTTGGGTCTTCATCAATTCACATAAGTCTGCCCTAAGTTTCACTGATTTTTTTTTGTGTGTGATTTCTTTTGCATAATATTTTATTATAGCCTATTATATTCATTTATCTCAATTTGTTCAGGTGTTTCCTAAATGAGAACTTACTTTGGTTTTAGTTTATTTGCTACCTTAAAGAATGCTAGGAGTCAAGGTAATTTAGCAAGTATAGGAAAGTTGTCTTCAGTCTCAACCCTCTTTGCTGCCTCTTTTTTTTTTTTTTTTTTGGCCAGACTGGTGATTTTATCATTGAGCAAGCAAAGATCAGTACCTAGTCTGTAACCAAACACCTCTCATACCTTCCTCTGTGTTCCCTGTAAGCTTGTTACATAGGCAACAAATTCTTTCATCTTAAATCAACAGTGAAATCTAGCCCCCAAACCAATAACAACCTCTGGCCATTTTCTTTGTCATTAAAGAGTTGAGTATTCTGCTTCCCACCACCATTCCCAGGCTCTCCCCTTTGCTACATCATTTGGTAAACTCTCCTTTGGAATTCACACTATCTGCCACCCTGTCCCCAACAACAACAACAACAACAAAATCAACAACACTTATTCATTCAACTGTGGAAGAGAGTACTTAATTATGGTTGTATTAGTGTCTATATATATGTATATATTATATCTATATTATATATTAGTGGGTAATTTAGGGTATTTTGTAAATTATTTTCTTATCGAAGTCATGCTGCTAAAATTGATTAATCGTTTGTCAAATGCATTGCAAAAGAAATTTTTGCTCAAGCACAGTTAGGATTAGGTGGAATCCCCTGTTCCATAGATTCAGTATATATAGTTATTAACAGACTAGGTCACTCCCCTTCTTCCCTCATTGAATTCAGTACCTGGATCACAGTTTTTCTCTCAATTACTTTCATAGTCCCCTACTGATTAGATTCAACATCCTAACCATACAATTCCTCAATCTACTTATTTCTTATAACCTACTCCTCCACCTTACCTCAGCTTCATTTAAAAAGTTCTCATGATCATCCACAAAGGCACCCTATCTCCATATCCAAGAATTCAGAGATTCCTTTGTCTAACCATCATCTATTGGCTTTTACCTTTTTCTCCCTTCCTTTATGAAACCTTATTTTTCATCTACATTGCAACTTCCAATCCCTCAAACTGTTTTTTTCCCCAAGCTTTCTCCTCTGCCATTAACCACACACTCATATTCCCCCCCATCTTGAGCCAGTTAAACTCTACACTGTCTTCAGTAGGGCCTCCTTAGCCTATCACCAATTGTGCCCCGACAACTGAAGCCTTGGATCCCATCTGCTACCTTCATCCCAGGTATGTGCTGCCAATGGTAAGTGAGGAAATCATGCAACCATTCTGGATTCACTATCAATTTGTTATACAGCTTAAACTGGGGGCTCTCACTGCCACCGTGCGTTCCTTAGGCACTTATAAATTTACTTCCACTCATCATAGTGGTTTCCCTTTCTCAATCTCCCATCCCAGACGCCACCATTGCTGCCCCTCCCCTCCCCCAAGCCTCTCAACTGATTAATTTTAGAGAGTCCATTTGCTGTGAGCTCCCTCTTCACAAAAGTAACAATGTGTCTGCAAAAGTAGGTTCATTTCATTTGTCTCCAGTAGATTACCTTGTTAGATCCCATTATTTTTAACCTCTCCCTGTCTACTGATTCCTTCCCTTTTGGCTATGAGCCTGCCCACAAATCCCCCAACCTCAACGAGTGTTCATTTGATCTTACCATTCCCAATATCATGCTCTTTTTCTTTTGCCCTCCATGGCCAACCTCCTTGAGAAGGCATTCTCCAACAGGCCTCCACTTTTTTTTTTTTTTTTTTTTTTGCTGAGGCAATTGGGGTTAAGTGACTTGCCCAGGGTCACACAGCTAGGAAGTGTTAAGAGTCTGAGATCACATTTGAACTCAGGTCCTCCTGACTTCAGGGCTGGTGCTCTATCCACTGCCCCACCTGGCTGCCCCAGGCCTCCACTTTCTCTTCTCACTTAGCTCTTTACATGGTCCAGGTTCTGAGTTTATTATCCCAGCAAAACTGCTCTCTCCAAAGGTACCAGTGATCTTCATTTTTTTACCTTATTGATGACCTGTTTCTTATATATCACTATTGGTGAAAATGAATTTGCTAAGACCATTTTGGAAAACAATTTGGCCTTATGTAAATAATGTGATTAACCCTCTGACTCACAATTGCTAGGCAACATTGCTAGGTAAGTACTCCAAGGAGGTCATTGATAAAAAGGGTTTCAGATACACAAAAATATTTATAGCAGTTCCAAAGAATTATTAACAATGTAAGAGCTTATCAAATGAGAAATGATCAAGCCATATGGTACATGAATGCAACTCAGATTATTTCTGTCCTCTTAAGAAATGAAAATTTATATATACAGAAAAAAGCATGGACTTATGGGCTGATGATGAGATGAGAAAAAAATACCAAGTAATTTTAACAATATAAATGGAAAGAACTACAAGTGTTGCAAGCTGATTAGCTTGGCTCCAAAGAAGCATGTCTTTCCACCACCTTTGCAGAAGTGGAGCAGTGTTCCACGGATTTAGAATACTGCACATTAGGTTTTCAATATATTAATGATGTTGTCCTCTTCCTTTTTCTCTCCAAAAAACTTTTTTATATGGAATGGCTCAGGAATGGGAGGAAAAAGGAAGGAATATAGGAGAAATTTTAATCTATATAAATATAAAATATATTGATAAAAATTTTGTAAACCAGTACAATTTATAATGGTCATGAAGTCTTAAAAACTATAGTTTTGAGTAGTCTAAATTAAAATTCAACTTCATTGGTTACTCTGTAGCTCTCCATTGGGGAGTTTTAAACCTCATTACTGTGATTTTCCACAATTCTTCAATTAGTCATTAAGGACAATCTTAAAATTATACTAAATTCCTTCCTCCTGGATTCTTGAAGGCTGCATCAGGTAATTCTTAGAAAAAAATTGAAACATGCTTTCTTATTCTTAATGTGAGGATTATGATACAGAATATTACAGTCTTAGACTTGGTTGCTTTTTGCTTAACTTTCTGTTTTAAGGGATTATTCTCCAGAGGATTTGAGGTAATTGATGGGGTAAATATTTAATAAAAGTAAAGGGAGGAGAGGATACACTATCAAAGGAGTCAACTTGTGAAATCCCAGAGCGACAATGTATTTAAGAGTGCAGGTTCTGGCAAGGCTAATGCATCCATTATCCAACCAATTTCGAAGTGCTAAGGGCTCATTCCCAGTCAGTCAGTGATTTTGGCCACAACAATTATATCTTCTTTTTTTGGCCTGGGGGGGGGGGGAGGTTAAAGAATATAGCATATATCTATTTACATTCAATCTCCTTAGTTCTTTTTCTGGAAGCAGATGGCATTTTCTGTCCAAAGTCTATTGGGATTGCCGTGGAATGAATCTTTTAAAACCATGGAAGATATGTGATCTTAGAGTGTATCCCTAGTCTTTAAAATACTAAAGTGATGTATTCCTTACTAGGACAATTGGGAACTAAAAGTACAATCCAATTTCTCCCCCAATACCTGTCTCTGTTTATGCCAAGTACAAAACCCTTCAACATACTGATGAACAATGAACTGAGACCTAGAAAGGGATCAAGATGGAATGCACTTGGGAAACTACCATGCTTTCAAGGTTTTGGAAATCTCTGCTGGTACAAACCTCGTTTTTTAAAAACAATATTCTGATGATGCTGTTGTTACTGTTCAGTTGTGTTCTACTCTTTGTGACTCCCATGGACCTGGAGAGTGGTTTACCATTTCCTTCTCCTGTGGACCAAAACCAACAGAACTTGTCAACTCGGGTCTTCCTGACTGCATACAGGCCCAGTATTCTATCCACAGAGCCACCCAGCTCTCCAATGATGCAGTACAGCTTGTGAATTTTGTAGCACCATAATGCTGGGAAGAATAAAAATTACAAATAATCCAGAAGGCACTAGAAGCCTTCTGATAGACAAAGTCACGTGGCATATTTTCCAATGACAATTTATGATCAAGTAGAGTGATTTACATCAAAATACAATATTTGATCTGTTTGGTCAGAAAGGGAAAACTAAACTGTTCACATTAATCTTGATGGCAAAAGCCGCCTTTTATTATTCAGCCTAATATGCTTGCTAATATCCTTTTGTCTCCAATAACAAGTGAGGAGCTCAGAAAACAAAATTATAATCAATCAGGATAAAAAGTGTACAAGAGGATTTGATCCACATCACAGTTAAAGTATTCTTGTCAACAGTAACTTAAGTAGGAAGATACAGCTAATACTGTTGCCAGTATGCAAAATTTGGGGCCATAATCTCAATTTAAGTAATTTATTACTCAATGGAGAAGAAATCTATGCCTAGAAAAATTTTAATTTTGTGCAATAGCCTCTCATACAAATAATTGTTCACACTGAAATAATTGTTCATACAAATAACTGAACTCTTAGAAATTTGATCAATTCATTTTACAGATGAGAAAAAGAGGCCTGGAGAGGGTAAGCAACTTGCCCAGTCAGAGCTTACCTAATGATAGAGCCAAGGTTTAAACCCAACTCCCTCTGACTCTATCCAGCACTTTCTCCCTTGTACAATGTTCAGGACTGAGGTTGGAGGGGAAGAAAGCTAAATTAAGATATTATTAAATTTATGATGTATAGCCTTGCTACTTTCATATTGTTTGAGACAATGTATAAAGTTAACCCAAAAGCAGAAGAGTTTTCATTATTAAGCAGTTAAAAAGAACAGATGTGATGGGTTCATTACTCTAGATGAGCACTGAAACTTCCTGGCACTTAAGGCAAAAAGGATTGGTGTAAGGAGGCACTGGTGTCTTAAAAAGTGCATACAATAGAAAGGGAAACAAAAAGACAAAGGAAGAGACAGAAGAAAAAGGGGAAATACAGTTCGGAATTATGTTGCCATATGAGTGTGTAAAAGAGTTTTGAAAGAGTTTTGGCAAAAGATTCTGTTAATTATAAAAACAATAAATCGTCATCAATCGATTATGGGCTAAGCATAAGTTCTTTGATATTCAACTTTGCAGATCATAAATAAAATCCTTCCTCTCGTGGTTTAGCAGACAGACCAGTATGTGCCTAACAACCCATCACAATCAGCCTATCCTTAGATACTGGGGCTGTTGTGATGAGTTTTACCTAAATTACTATTTAACATTAGCGCTTCTTATTACCACCAAGACATACAAGGCATGAAGAATGCCTAGATATTCTGAAAGGTGGAGAGCACAAAATAACCAGACTAGAGGCTTGTCTTTGACAATTCTAAGTTGTATCTGTAAAGTCTTGTTTCCAAATGAACTCTTCTGTATACTTTGTGCCCAAGTTGCAGTTCTCCACACAGGTAAATACAGCCAGAGTCCCCCAGTCAATACTTCTGCCCAGTCTGTCAGCCTTCAGGTAATTCAGAAGCTGTGGCATAACCTAAGAAAAGACAACACAGAATTGGAGGGCAATACACCTCTGTTCTTGTTTAGATTAAGGCAAACTATAACTAGCTGGTTTTTAATGTAAATCAGACTATGTAGCTTAGATTTTTAGCAAATTCCCTAATCCCTTCTGTGGCCCTACCTCCATGTGGCCTTCAGTTTAATGTATGGGTAGGTACAAGCCTCACTTCACAATCTACAGATCATTGTCCCAGATGTTTGTTTGTTTTACTAAAATACCATAGTGAAGTGTTAGAATATTAATGTTTTACCAATTTATAATTAATTAGTCAAAGGATACACAATTTCTTCTAAAGAAATCCAATAGCCATGAGAAAATATTCCAGATAATAATACATATTATTATTTATTGAAGTTATATATAAATATAATAAATAATATATATTTATTTAGCAGTTACATAATATATCATTATATTTTTTTAGCAGTTCCCAAGTGACAGGCATCTTTTTCTAGTTCTTGGCTTCCACAAAAAGCTCCTATAACCCTCTTTGTGCACATGAATTCTTTTCCCTTTGATTCTGAAAGAGAAATTCAAATTAAAACAACTCTTGAAGGTATCTGCTCAGATTCATCAGACTGGAAAAACTGACAGAAAAGGATAATGACAAGTTGTTGGAAGGGGTATAGGAAAATAGGTAAATTGATGCACTGTTAGTGCATCATTAAAAAAAAAAAATTTTTTTTGAGCTATAACCTAAAAGTTACTAAATCATGGATATTTTCCTCCAATGATCCACTATTCCCGAAGAGATCAAAGAAGAAAAGAACCCATATATACAAAAACAGTTCTAGGAGCTTTTTGTGGAAGCCAAGAATTAGAAAGAGATGCCCATCACTTGGGAACTGCTAAACAAATAATGATACATAAATGTAAGAAAACAGAAAAATGCATGAAAACCTGAGAAACTTCATATATAAATTGGTAAGAGAACTGATCAGAACACAGTGATTATAATTCCAGAAGACCTATGTTTCCCAAACATGCCACCCAAGTCCTGACTCATTCATTCCTAAGTATAGAATGAAACTTTTTTTTAAATGTATACAAAAATAAAAATTTGTTTGACTGCATATTTGTTACAAAATTTTCAATTCCTCCTCTTCCCCTCCTTTGGGTGTGGAGGCATGAGAAAATGAAAAAAAAAATTAATTTCAAAAAATTTTTAAATTGGTAAAAAATTCTAATGTCAAAAATTGGTAAAAATTCTAATGTCAAAGAGTACAGCTAACAATATTACAAAAATATTAATTATAAATAAATTTAAAATAATCATTAGATTCTTGTTTCTCTAACAGAAAAACACGAATCTATTGATTTATTTTGAGAAAGGAGTAAAAAGATAATTGTGGCAATAAAGTTCTACTTGAAATTGTATTCCCTAGCAACAGATTAAATATTGGTTAATCTAACTGTGTTCTCTAACAACAAATCATACATATACTGGTTAATCTAAAAATCACTGCATTTCCAAAATAACTAACTAGGAGATACACTTCAACTTGCTAAGATAAATCCAGTGCTTTAAAAATCAGTCTAAAGTTGATTTATGGAAAAAATAAAATTCTTAGCTAAAAATTCTCTTACAAAATAGAATATGAATAGTCCCTATTCTCTGCCCAATAACAAAACTATGTTTTAAGGATATTCTGACTAAAAATATGTAGATTTCAATGGTATTAGTTCATCTGATAAAAAAGTATCTAGATTTTTTAAAAGATCTAGTTTTCTTCCAATTCCTTTTGCTCACTGGAAAGAATAAAAACAAAATCCTTTTAACAGCTGTGCATAGTCAAGCAAAATTTCTGCATTGGCCATGTCTAAAAAAAAAAAAAGTCTCATTCTGTATCCTGAATCAAAGTGTCTGCAATTACAACTAATAGCTATAATGCAAACACTCTTTGTAATCTGACAGATCCATGTTCATCACTTTTAGTACTTTCCCTAATGCAGGCCACCATTCCCCAATGTTTTCTTTTTTTTCTTTTTGCTGAGGCAATTGGGGTTAAGTGACTTGCCCAGGGTCACACAACTAGGAAGTGTCTGAGACCAGATTTGAACTCAGGTCCTCCTGACTTCAGGGCTGGTGCTCTAACCACTGCGCCACCTAGCTGCCCCAACAGACTAATTTTTAACCATGATCATCCCTTATTTCAGAACTCATACCTGGAATTCAAATATTCTCCTGGCACCACATGGACAATTTGGAATATCTTGTTCTTGAGGAATATTTTCACCAGAAATCCAGATAGGGTCAATTCCTCTGCCATATCTAAGAATCTAAAATCAAACATGAAAGTTCTAAAATATTAATACTTCATTACAAATCTTATCAAAAGGGTTTGAGAAAAAGATTTTTCCTTAAAAAAAAAAAGTTAAAAAAGATTTTTAAAATATGACTTTATAAATAGCTTTGGAGGAAGGAAAGGGTTCCACATGTGCAAAAATGTTTGTGGCAGTCCTTTTTGTAGTGGCCAGAAACTAGAAATTGAATGGATGCCCATCAATTTGAAAATGGCTGAATAAACTATGGGATATGAATGTCATAGGATACTATTGTTCTGTAAAAAATGACCAGCAGGATGATTTCAGAAAGGTCTGGAGAGACTTGCATGAATTGATGCTAAGTGAAATGAGCAGAACCAGAAGATCATTATACACAGCAACAACAAGACTATACAATGATCAATTCTGATGGACATGGTTCTCTTCAACAATGAGATGTTTCAAACCAGTTCCAATTGTTCATTGATAAAGAAAGCTATATACACCCAGGGAGAGTGGGGATCTGAGTGTGGACCACAACATAGCATTTTCACACTCACTACTGATGTTTGCTTGCACTTTGTTTTCCTTCTTAGGTTTTTTTTTTTTTCTTGTGGATCCAATTTTTCTTGTACAGCAAGATAACTATAAATGTGTATACATATATTCAATTTGTCATGTATTTTAGCATAATTAACATGTATTAGGAGAGGGGATTGGGGGGAAGGAGGGAAAAATTTGGAACAGAAAGCTTTGCAAGGGTCAATGTTGAAAAATTACCTATGCATATGTTTTGCAAATAAAAATCTTTAATAATATATATATATAGCTTTGGAAATTTTACAGAGGTTTGGAAAGTTCCTCTAAATATGACAAATATTTATCTGAAATAGTTTGATATAATATTCTATAACATTTCCCAGAAAACACCTATGTTACTATGCACTAGTTTATGTTTCTCAAAACATACGCTGTAATACTAAAACTGCTAAATTAACTCAGTTCATTGGTAGTGAAGGCACTATGACTCAAGGGAAAGATCTCAATACTATTCCACATTTATTCCATTTATCACAATCCTTGCATTCCACTTAGTACAGCTGTCAGCAGAGCAGTAAGTATGGAAGCAGTGTCCAGTCTAAATATGATTTCTGGTCCAGCAAAATACATCTTCAGTATAGCTCTCTGGTCTTTAGCATTCTATATACTGGTGTTTGTGTTTAAAGTTGGCCAAATGAATTAAGAAACAAAATTTTAAAAACTGAACAAATGCCAGAAGAAATGCTCTATGTTTAAAGGTAAAAACCCATTAATAAATTAACTCTACCAAATATCAATTCTGCTCTAAAGAACATCACACACTTCACTCACAGGACCCAAAAACTGGAGATGACTATGATGAACTTTTCATATTAAGGAATGCTCTGAACTTCCTCCCACCTGCTCCTTCTGAGGTTCTTTCTTGGATTTCATTAGATTTTAGAGACAGTATTTACAAAGACAATCAGGCTTTTTTCAAGTAGCTGGCATGTTTAGGGTGAAAAGAAGTGAGGCAAACTATACAGAATCCCATGACTGATAAAGCAAAAAGGGGAAATAAATGATGCACACACATCACAAAAAGAAAAACAAAATTATAAGGATTATGAATCTTAAGGAATTAACATGAACATATTATTAGAGCATTGTTTTTATGTGCTGCTCATCAAGGCAACAGTCCTTTGTAAAAATATTTGTTGTAATAGATTTTACCTTCTGTGGTGATTAGTCAAAAAATATTTTTCTAGGACAAATAAGGTAACAGTTATGCTTTGTCTACTTTACCTGGTCTGGCTCAAGGGCTATTTGAGTTTTAAATTTCTGGAAGATTTCATCTTCTTTAGATTCATGCTTTGCTATGGAATCCAATTCTGCCTCAAGTGCTTCATCTGAAAGCAAACAAATGCTATAAAGAAATTCTAAGGCAGCAGATATACAAAAATAACCCACTTATTTAACACTTCACAATTTACAAAGAGCTTTCTTAACTAGTAGTAACTATTAATAATATTATCTCCATTTTACAGATCAGGACATCTGAGGATCCAAAGATGTTAGAAACTTGTCAAGGAGTTCTTTCTGTTACACCATATGCTAAGTTCACTCAAAGTAGCTTTCATGCACTTACATCTTTTTTTAAATGGTATTATCTTCTCCATTTTTACATCTCCATTTCTAAATGTTTAAATGAGACATGTAGGTAGTACACTTAACAGTGCTTCCCCTAAAGTTGGGAAGATCTGAGTTCAAATTAGATGATACTGTATGACCCCAGACAAGGCACTTAACTTCTGTCTGCCTCAGTTTCTTCATCTGCAGAAATGAGGATGTATTGTTAAGTAAGTAAGTATTGTTACTTACTTCTCAGGGTTGTTGTGAGGATCAAATGTCATCTCTGTAAAGCTCTTAACAGAGGCAGACACACAATAAGAACTTAATAAATGTTTCCCTACTTGCATCATAAATGCTTTTTCATTCAATCACTGATTCAAATATTTCTACCACTCTGTACCCAGCAAGTCATCCCTAATAAACAAATAATAAAAGAGAAAAAAAAAACCTTTGCAAAATGAACCAATTTGTATCAACTGAATCTAACATAATTTCCCACTTCTGCAGAAAGTGGAGGACTCATGCCTTTAAGTGTTTTTACTTAAGTATGTCAAAATTAAATGATCTCTGCTTCCTCAGGATCTGAATCATATCCATGCTTCAAATTTGCGCTCTTCCATTAAGCTATCCCTAATTCCTTTTTCATATGGTAATAGCTAGGTTGTAAATATAGCAGCAGTTCAATATAAGTTAATTGTTTTCTACTTCTTCTTATTATGTATCAGTCTCTAGCCTCAAAGAATTTACAGTGTCATGGGGGAAATTATAATACTACTTAACTTTTACACAGCACTTAAAATTTGCAAAGCACTGTACTGACATCACCTCTTTCGAGACCCTGTAAGGCAGTGGCCACTATTATTTCCATTTTACAGGGGAGAAAATGAGAGGTTATGTGGTTTCCCCAGACAAAATGATCATAACTTACAAAGGAGATGGCCTTCTCTGTGGGGGGATCAGAGAAAGCTGAATGGAAGTAACATGTGAGCTGGAACTTGTGAGACAGATGATGACAAGCAGAGAAAGCAATATGGAGATCAATAGGCCCTTCAAGTAGAAGTAATGGCACAAGAAGCTTGAAAGAAGGGCCAGTTTATGAGAAGACTTGAATGACAAAGCAAAGAAATCAAGGCTATTTGGCAGGCAATGGGATACCACCAGAGGTTTTCAGGAAGGAGGATTATAATATCAGAACTTCCTTTAATAATAATAATGGTTTCATTTGGTCCTCATACCAACCTTATAAGATAGGTAGTTTTATTATTATCACTTTACAGATAAAGAAACAGGACAGACAGAAATTAAGTAACTTGCTCAGGTCACTCAGTCAGGAAATGTCTTGACTGGATCAGAATTCAGGTTTTCTTGACTCTCACTCTCTCTACTGAATCATCTAGCTGGCACAAGGTGCCAATTGATAGCCCAACAATGAGCTACTGCAATGAAGTGAGAAAGCAAAGTTAGCAGATATAGACTATTTGTTCAAAAACTCTTGAGTATAAAAGGAAGGACTACAGAGTGAGAGCAAGGTGAAATGAAATTTTCCCTCCAAGGGAAAGGGCCCCACATGTGCAAGAATGTTTGTGGCAGCCCTTTTTGTAGTGGCTAGAAATTGGAAACTGAAGGGATGCCCATCAATTGGAGAGTGGCTGAATAAATTATGGTATATGAATGTTATGGAATATTATTGCTCTGTAAGAAACGACCAGCAGGACGATTTCAGAGAGGCCTGGAGAGACTTGCATGAACTGATGCTGAGTGAAACGAGCAGAATCAGGAGATCATCATACACAGCAACAACAGTATTACATGATGACCAATTCTGATGGACATGGCTCTCTACAACAAAGAATTGTCTCAAACCAGTTCCAATTGTTCACTGAAGAAAACCATATACACCCAGAGAGAGGGAAATGAAATATGGACCACAACGTAACATTTTCATGATCTCTATTGACATTTGCTTGCATTGTGTTGCCTTTCTCTGATTCTTTTTTTTTTTCTTGTAGATAGGATGTTTCTTGCATAACTTCTCAAGCATTTCAACATTATTAACATGTAGTGGACTTCCTGCCATCTAGGGGAGGAGAGGGGACTGGGGGTAAAAGTTGTAATGGAAAGCTTTGTAAAGATCAATGCTGGGGAACTACCCATACATATGTTATACAAATAAAAAGCTTTAATTAAAAAAAAAAGAGCTATGTGTATGTAAAATATCATGGATTACTTTTTTTTGCTGCTTTGAAGTTATAAAAAAATGCAAAGTTGAAATACAGCTAAGGAAGTTTTAAGGAAGAGGGAGAAGATACAACAAGATATAACATTTGTTATTTATAGGCTGCAGCTAGTGAGTTGGCTAGGCTACTGATATATACCTTATTACATAAATGGAATCAAAATGGAAAAGCACAGGCTAACCTTTTTCCTTCACTAGAGTTTGCATTTCTGTCTAACTGATAACAATTAAATTATCTTTGCAATAATAATTTATGTGAATGAACTGATTTCTTACCCATACTGCCGATGAGCTCTGAGTCTTCACACTTTTCCAGGTCTTGAGGAATGCAGTCAGAAATATCATCAGGCTCCAACTCTTCTGTTTCTATTACAATTTCATATTCCGGAAAAAGGAACTTGTGGTCTGGGACTGCATTTTTCAAATTATCTAAAAGAATATATCTGCATTAGTTATGATGTAAATTATAGATAATCAAATCCAAGATAACAGAAAAATGACTGTGAGCCTCTTAAGGGCTTCACAACCTATATACTACAGGCTCTTAAATAAAAGTATTTGTTGGGTTCAGGAATGATGGATGCTGAGGAAAGGCTTAGAGGGAAGGGATGTGGTAATACTGTACCTGACCCTTTCTTTAATCCTCTGACTTATACCAGATTGTGAAGATTCTAAAGAGACCTACCTATTTTTAAATATCAAGATTCTTAAGGAATATCATCAGAAAATTTAATACATACTTTCTCATAACTCTATGTTTTAATATTTCACTTAATGATATCATCCATAAAGTACTTAATTTCCAGGAATCACATCACATGATGTAATATAATAAACTTCACAGAAAGTAGTCATCTCTCCCAACTTTAACAGTTCCCCCATTTACAGGGAAGTGTATTCTCCTTCCTCTTTTTTTGCAAAAGAAAAGGGACCATCGGTATGCAATACTGTATATGTCAGACTTTTCAATATTTTGGTTAGTTTTGTATACCTTTTTTTTTTCCTCTTAAAATTCTTTATCATAAGAGATTTGACTCACTGGGAGGGAGATGGGGAATAAAGTACAGTGGGAATGGTAGGTGATATAGCAATAAAATTTTATCTGAAAAATTAAGTACATTTGAGGGCTCATTTTTTTTTTTTTTTTTTAATATTTTTTGACATCACCATTTAAGAACTCAGAACCACAAATAGAAGGACAGGGAACTGAAGGAATATTACTTGAGAAATAATTTTTTAGAAGTGTTTAACTCACCTAATGTTGTACAAGACTGCTTATGTGTCAATTTCCAATCAAGAGTCTGATGATCCTTACTACAATAATGGGCCTTATGACACTTGGAACAAACTTTGGGACCCAAACAGCCACAAACCCTACAGAGATGAACACCAGATCGAAGCTGTACACGTGGAGAATCATCCTCTTCATCCGGTGGCTCTTCAGATGGTGGTTCATAAGAGTAATGGTCATTTTTCCTAGGTAGTTGATTCCTGAAAACTAGAAAAGTAGAATGAAAATAACTAAAAATCTCCATAAAAATACTATGCCATCAAAAAAGGATTCTCTAAATTATGTCAAAGGAAAAATTATGGTATTCATAGGAAGCTGATGTTACGGTAAAAACACTGATGTTTCTTCAGTTATTCATAATGCCAAAGGATGTTACTTTTACTGAGTGAGCAAAAGCAGAGTTGGACTGAACAGTACTATTCATAAAATATAGGCTGTGGCCTCCAGTTTAGCCAAAAGATAACAACGAATGTTACTCTGTAGTACACATTCCTTTTTTCCCCCGAATACATGCAAAGATAATTTTCAACATTCAGTTTTGCAAAACTTTGTGTTCCAAATTTTTCTACCTCCTTTCTCCATTTTCCCTCTCCCTAAGATGGCAAGCAATCTGATACAGGTTAAACATTGCACATACCTTTTAAAGTAAGTATTCCATTTCATTTATTTCTTTATCAGGTATAATTTGATTTCTCCCATTTAATCTGAATTTTTTTTCATGGAAATATTTTCTAGGCAACATTTTAGAAATATGTTGGTGAAGAATTCCTGTTTAAGCACAGCCTGGACAAGATAACTTTTGAGGTCCCTTTCCAACTCCTAGATTCTATGAGTCTATAATATGCCATGTAGAGGAAGTGGCATTTTTTTTAGCGGAGGCAAATTTCAGCTCAATATAAAGAATAAGCTATCTATCGGTTTGATCTATTAAAAAATGGAAGAAAATATCTTCTATTGTCTAGCAGAAGCATGATGTATCAGAAACAGCATTAGGCTTGAGAGTCAGAAGGCATCTGGTTCAGAATCCTACCTTTTACACTTTCTACCTTTGTGAACAAGAACATGGCACAAAAATCACAAACTAAGAGTTAGACAAGACCTACAAAAATCCTTTTCTTTGTCCTCAACCTCCCCCTGACATCCATGGTATTTGAAGTTGCCAACAACTCCATCTTCGGGCTTTTTCCTCCCTGGTTTTCTTCCCAACTATCTCACTGTTTCTTTTCAACCTCTTCTGAAACATCATCATCCATGTCCCTATCCTGATGTGGGTATACCAGAGGGCTCTGTCCTGGGCCAATCATGAACTGACTATTGGATATCTCCACTTGTATGTTCCATAGATACTCAAAACTTTTCAAATTTAAAAAAATACAATTTTCACCCTAAACTCATCCTACTTCCTGATTTATATCAATGACATCACCATGCTTCTAGTGCAGCACTTTCTTTGTACTCATCCCCATATATCAATTCAATAGTCAAGTCTTGTGAATTTTACCTCCATAACATCCTTCTCATCTGTCCAATTATCTCCATTCATATCACAACCACCCTATTTCAGGTGGCCCTCATGAACTCCTATGTAGACTACTGCAATAGAATTCTAATTGGTGTCCCTGCCTCCAGTCTTTCTCCTCTGCAAACCATCTCCCACATAACTGCCAAATTAATACTCCTAAAGCACAAATCTGCCTATGTTACTCCCTTATTCTAAAAGCTTCAGCATATTGTCCACTGCCTGTAAGACAATATATAAACTCTTCTGTTTGGGATTTAAAACCCATTACAACCTCGAAGCAGCCTCTTCCCAAATTGATCACACATCACTCCATGGGACATTTACATTCCAATCAAACTGACTTACTTGGTGTGCCTCAAATATAACATTTCATCCCCCATGTCCCTGATATTGCACAGGATTAGCCCTGGAACACTCCTCCCCCCTCTCCTCACTCCTCCTCCAGCTCCTGAAAGACCTGACTCCACTAAGGAGTCAAGTTAACTACCCTTTCTTCAGATTTTCTGCACCTCCTACTCTCCTGTCCCAGTTGTCAGTGCTCCTACCATTACCATATACTTACTTCCATAGATATTTTCTATATAATCCTAAATCGACTTCTCTTCTGCTTATTATACTATTTGGAGGTCTACATATTGGGGAGTTAATTTAAACTGGTGAATAAAAGCCATGGACTTGAAGCTGGAATATCTAAATTCTTCTTCAAAACATTTAATAACCCTTTCACCCAGGGCAAATCACTTGGTCTCTCTCAGCATGGCTTCTCATCTGTAAAATTGGAGTATTAATAGTACCTACCTCAAAGTCTTGTTGTGAGATTTAATTGAAATATTTCTAAAGTGTTTTGTAAACCTTAAAAAGCACCACATAAATGTGATTTGTTAGTGTCATCATCATCCTCACTATTGTTATCCAAGGCCAAACAGAATAAACATAATCCCTCTCATGTCAGCTTTCCAATTACTTGCAATGAGATCATATGCCCTGTAACATAAAGACAGCACACACTAACAATGAAGATAAGATCTAATAATAATAACTAGCATATGACACTCACTACACAAGAAACTTTACAATTCTTAATTCATTTGATCCTCACACCATCCCTGGGAGGTGAGTGCTATTATTATCCCCATTTTGCAGATGATGAACCAGCCAAACAGAGGTTAATTAAATTCCCCAGGGTCACATTTGAACTCTGGTCTCCAGGCCCAGGGGGCTTTATTCTCTGAAACACCTAGCTGCCCCCATCTTCGATCCAATCCCGCCTCTGCCACTTACTGTGTGGCTACAGGAGAGTTCACTTAATTATTAGTGGGGCTAATAATCGTAGCACATACTTCGGAGCTCTGAGCATATATGGGGGGTAAATTTTTTTCAAACGAACCAAAATCCAAAAGAGGGAATTTTTTAAAGGAGCAAAAGAATAATTAATTAAAAACTAGTTAATAAATATAAATAAATAATAATTGATGGATAAAGAAAGCAGGGACTACTGGGAAATAGCTGAAAACCTGTACTCTATAGCACTTCCCTTCTAACACACACACACACACACACACACACACACACACACACACACACACA
>JAJPUD010000186.1:30923-96509 GCA_023553655.1 Myrmecobius fasciatus | reverse complement strand
ACACACACACACACACACACACACACACACACACACACACACACACACACACATCCCTGCTCTCCTATGGCTCGCTCCTGAAGTCAAGGTCTGGCTTCGGACCTTTACTAGCTGTGTGACCCTGGGAAAGTCACTTAATCCTGTTTGCCTCAGTTTCCTCACCCTGAAAATGGGAATAATAACGGCACCTACCTCCTAGAGTTGTTTCCAATTGTAATTGGATTCCGTCCCGGCCAAGCCCATGGAGGACATTACTCTCAGCAGGCGCTTTTAATAAAGGTGGACTGGACTAGGTTAGGTGCTGATCTGCCACGACAGAGGCGGAGAAGGGGAGGCAGAGCGGTCCCTGACCTCGGAGCGCGGCGCAGCACGGAGGCTCCCGGCAGCAGAAGACGAAGAGGCTACGATGGAAGGCGTCGGCACGGTCCGGAAGCGGCGCGTACAGCTGCAGCAAGAAGACGAGCGGCCGGCTGCACAGCGGGCAGGCGAGCTCCGCGGGGCCCGGAAGGTCGCACTCGGACAGCCACGCCGGCCGCCCGCCCAGCTTGCTGGGGAATTGTTCGCTCTGCAGGCGCCAGCCCGGCGCTTCAACGGCGAAACCCAGTTCCACTGCCGGGGCCGGGGGTACGGCCAAAGCCATGACAACTCCTCCTGCAGCAACAGTAGCAGAAGACCCTGGTGACAAGCTAACACGTTCTCCCAGCTACAGAGTAGCGGAAATAGCCCGGCCTGAACCGGAAGCGTGCTTTGGAGAAACGAGGCCGTCGCACGCTCAGGATGCTGGAAGGTCGGTTCCCTGTCATAATCAATCGGCTCTGCTCTTTTGGGCTTCTTTGGTACGAGGGCGGGTCCTGTTGGGGGTGGGGGTAGGAGAATTAGGTAATTGGGAAATAATGACTATTGAGAATAATAATTGGCAAAATTATTTTAAAGTTTGCAAATGATAGTAGCTAGTAGTAATATGCTACTTCAAGGTTTATAACATGCTTTAATTTTTTCTCATTTTATCCTCACAACAACTGAGGCAGAGGCTGAGTAATCACACAATTGTCTAATATTTATTGTTCAGAATCAGTAAGTGTCAGAGTCTCGGCTATATTTAAACTAAGGCCTTCCTGACTCCAGGTTCACCACTCTATCCATTTCACCACTCTAGTTATTTAGGCATTTGAGTCATGCATCATTTTTCAAGACCCCATTTGGGATTTTCTTGGCGAAGATCCTATAGTGATCTGCCCTTTCCTTCTCCAGCTCATTTTACAGATGAGGAAACTGAGGCAAACAGGGTTAAGTGATTTGTCCAGGGTCACACAGCTAGTAAGTATCTGGGCTCATAGTTGAAGTCAGAAAGCTGAGACTTTCTGACTTTTGGCTGGGCACTCTATCCACAGACCACCAAAACTGCTGATCCACTTCTTAGCATCCTAAAAGAAGAATGGAGAGGATGTCTTTCTTGATGGAACTGTTTTAACTTTTATCTGAATGTTATCTGTAAAGGATGGAGGAAATTCTAATAAAAGGACCTTATTTGTTATCCTGAATTTATTCATGTTGTGGGACTGCATTGTCACAGGTGAAAAGAAGTCATTTTCAATTGCATGGAAGGATTCAAGTGACCCTGGCTGTGATACATAGAATATCGTCCATAATAATCCATATTTTTATTTTATGGCTGAGCTTGCCCCTAGGACATAGACTACCTCCAGATCGTTGTTCCCAGCCACTCATCTGCATGAAACCCAACAGGAATCTGGGAAATATAATAGATAAGATCACCATAAGCTAGGGTAGACTCCCTTAATTAGGGAACACTGATCTGAGCTACAAGGTTTGCTAAGCAGAAACTGCTCCTGTGGCTTCCCTGATGTTATGTCACACTTCAGAGAGTAGAGAGTCTGTCAATCCTAGATTCAGACCTAATCCAACAAGAGCTAGAAATGGCAAAAAATTGTAGCTAACAAAAGAATATCTAAGTTTAAATTTCAATTGAGGCCTTCTTGATTGTAGGCCTGTGCCAATAAAATATTTAAAGTATAGTCATCACATGAAATATAATCATAACCCAGTAGCTTTGTCTGCCAGGCTTAGTTCTACTTGACCTTCAAATCTTGCAGACACTAAACCTGCTTTTTACTTTTTTGTTTTCCCTAAGATCAAAGTTCCTTGAGAAAAAGAACTTAGTACAATGCTTAGTAAATATTTTAAAAATGCTTTTTCAGGGGACAGCTAGGTGGCTCAGAGGATAGAGCACCAGCCCTGAAGTCAGGAGGACCTGAGTTTAAATTTGGTCTTAGACACTTAACATGCCCTAGCTGTGTGACCCTGGGCAAGTCACTTAATCCCAATTGCCTCAGCAAAAATAAATAAATAAAATAAAATGCTTTTCCACTGTTTCACAATAGCAAAATTAAACCAGCAATAGTGATATTGAATAGCCCCCCAAAGGAAAAAAATATGCATGAAAATTAGTGTATGTGTAAACAGATACTTGTTCTTAGTGAACAATTAAGAAGCAGAAGTTGCTGTGTTATATTAGCACAGAAACAAATTCTAACAGCCAAATTAAGTAGAAGCACAGCTCAAATATGTATGAACAATTATATCCAAGGCATACTTTATGTGGACATTTTCTAGTACTGTCATGTGGTTTCATGTGTAACTACTTCTCTAATTTTACATATATCATCATTTGTGACTTTTCTGTCCCTTGACCTCACTAATTAGGGTGATTGGCATTTCCTTCACAACCATAGTCCTTCATCTTTACACCTGAACTTGTTGAAGGGCCATCGTTTTCATGTTTTGTGGGTTTTCTCCCTTCCTTTGTTTGAATTAGGATTTTCCTTGCTGTAAGGCAAGGTTGGAAAAGAGTGCAAAGTGGTTATTTTTTTTCCCCAATGGAAATGTTACATTGTGAATAAATGGTCTCATTTGCTTAGAATTCAATAAGATCAAGATCCATTACTTCTCTCTAGTTACTCATCAGAATCCATTTAAGTCTTCTATCTTATTTTTTTTTCTTTTTTTGCTGAGGCAATTGGGATTAAGTGACTTGCCCAGGGTCACACAGCTAGGAAGTGTCTGAGACCAAATTTGAACTCAGGTCCTCCTGACTTCAGGGCTGGTGCTCTAACCACTGCGCCACCTAGCTGCCCCAAGTCTTCTATCTTATTGCCACTGTTTCTGGCAATTCTATAAATTACCTCAACAAAAGCTCAACAACTTGGTATGGAATAGTTTCATTTGCTCTGCTAATTTGTATATCCCTTGAACATCACTTTCTTAGTAAAACTCTATTTCCTTATTGGATATCTTGATGACAGACTCAGGCATAGTACCAGTAATTTGTCTCTGCCAAAGTTCTTATGATCAAAGTTACTGCTAGGATGATTTCAGAGAGGCCTGGAGACATTTATGTGAACTGATGCTGAGTGAAATGAGCAGAATCAGGAGATCATTTTATATGGCAACCAAATTATATAATGATCAGTTCTGATGGATGTGGCTCTTTTCAACAATAAGATGATTCAGACCAATTCCAATGATTATGTGATGAAAGGAGCCATCTGCACCTAGAGAGAGGACTGTGGGAGCTGATCACAACATAGTAGTTGAACTCTTTATTGTTTTTTTCTCTTTTTTTTTTCCTTTTTTGAACTGATTTTTCTTGTGTAACAAGATAATTGTATAAATTTGTATACATATATTGGTTTTAACATATATTTCTAACATGTTTAACATATATTGGATTATTTGCCATCTAGGGGAGGGGATGGAGGAAAAGAGGGAAATTTGGAACACAGTGTTTTGCAAGGGTCAATGTTGAAAAATTATCCATGCATATGTTTTTTTTTTTTTTGTTGAGGCAAATGGGGTTAAGTGACTTGCCCAGGGTCACACAGCTGTTACGTGTCTGATACCAGATTTGAACTCAGGTCCTCCTGACTTCAGGGCTGGTGCTCTATCCACTGCGCCACCTAGCTGCCCCCATGCATATGTTTTGAGAATAAAAAACTTTAATAAGAAAAAAGTTACTGCTAGTTGGCAAACTTCTTTTAGCTTCTCCATTAGCTGAGAAATGTCGGTATTTTCATCCTTTCCATTTTTTGAGACTCCAAAAGTATGTTATTAGGTAAATAGCTCTCTTTCAAACATGAACAAGTACAACATAAAGCTTATGACTTCATTTCTGGTGGAATATATATATGCAGTAGAAATCCCTGACTCTGCTGAGGTTGTGTTGCTGTTGTTATCTAACATGTTCTGTACTGCATTAAAATAAGACCTAAAAAATGAGAAAATAATTTCAGCTGGCTTTAACATTCCTCCTGACAAATCTCATAGAAATATAAATGGGAAAGAAGTTAAGGATTTAAACAAAATGTTAGAAAATGTAGCAATGATAGATCTTTGATGATTGTTGAATGGGAATTTTAAGGCGTCTACTTATTCAGTATTAACAATGCCTTTACGAAAAAAATTCGCATTATAGCACATTATTTTGGTCTCATCAAAACTATGACAGCTATAATACATTCCATAGTCTGTTTGTTAGTTCTCTACCCCTTTCCATAATATATATGAGAATAGTTACTCTAAGATTTTCACTCCTGTAAAATGCCTTCCACTAGGAATGCAGATAAATTGATATTGTTTGCTACTGAATGTATATTTGCATACACATATATAGTATACATAGCTTTTTGTGTAAGGTGAAGTTTTCTCCCTAACATTTCCCTCATCTGAGTCAACATTCAAAAATAGAATACTAAGAGAAAGTTGCAAACTATTTTAGGCAAATACTCTCTTATTTCCTCCTCTGCTCCTTTCCTTCCTGCTCCCTCTCCAGACAGCATAAGCCTCAAGGTCATTTCCTTTGGCAATGGAAAAATCTATTTTAAAAATAAAGATTGCTCCATAAAATATTTCCTTTGTTTTCCTTCTTAGGAAATTTGTTGCAGTTTTCCTATTTTGTCTTATATCTCTGACCTGTTGGAAAGGTTTCTTTCCAAATTTATAATAAAATTATAAAGTAAATTCACACAAATCATCAGTATTCCTATATATCACCAACAAAATCCTGCAAGAAGAGATAGCAAAAGATATCTCATTTAAAATAACTACAGACAATATAAAATACCTAGGAGTATACCTGTCAAAACAAATCTATGAACTAAATAAAAATGATAAAAAATGCTTTTTATATAAATAAAATCAGATTTAAATAATTGTATAATAATAATTGTTTATGAAGTATACCTGTCAAAACAAACCCAGGAACTATATAAAATTATTTTTAAAATACCTTTCATACAAATAAAGTCAGATTTTAAAAATTGGAAAAATTTTGTTCATGGGTAAGGAGGGCCAATATAATAAAAATGACAATTTAACCTAAATTAATTTTTATATTCAATGCCATCCCAATTAAATTATCAAAAATTATTTTACTGAATTAAAAAATAACATTAAAATTAATTTGGAAGAACAAAATGTCAAGAATATCAAAGGAAATAATGTGGGTGAGAGGAATGTAAAGGAAGGAGATTTAGCAATATCAGATCTTAAATTTATATTATAAAGCAGTAATTATCACTCTCTTATACTGGTTAAGAAATAGAAAGGTAGATCAGTGAAACAGAGTAGCATACAATGTGTAACAGCAAATAACTATAATAGCCTTATGTTTGACAAGTGTAAATGATGGAATGGGTTTTAGTCCTTGCCTTGTATCCTACCCTGTGGAAAACTTGGCCAGCAACAATAGAAACTTTGCCCCAGTAACAAAAAGTGATTTTTTAGGATTGGGGAAAATATGACTGAACTTTTTACCGAAATCTTTGTAACTTGTATCACTATCCAAGCCCCTTGCACCTGGCTGGGTGGGCAACTGCATTCTGTTTTTCTATTCCTTACAGTTAACTGCCCATATAAGAAATAACTCAATTCATGATACCTGACCCAGAAATCTGTATAAATGTGAGACCATTTCTCTAGTTTGCTGCAGGTCCCTTAAAGACTAAGCCCTAAGCCCACCTTGCTGTTTGCAATGAAATCTCAGAGAAAACTGACTTTCTCACTGAAATTCTTTTCCCAAGATCTTGACTGATCCTGACAGATCCTCATCATAAAGTCTTAAGTTTTTAGGAGAAGAATTCATTATGATAGAAATTGTGAAAGCTGAAAAGTGATCTGGCAGAAACTAGGCATGGAGTAGGCATTTGAGTTATGCATCATTCTTCATGACCCCATTTGGAGTTTTCTTGGCAAAGACCCTATAGTGATTTGCCCTTTCCTTCTTCCTCTTCTTCTTCTTCTTCTTCTTCTTCTTCTTCTTTTTATTTTATTTTTTTATTTTTTTGCTTTTTGCGGAGGCAATTGAGGTTAAGTGACTTGCCCAGGGTCACACAGCTAGGGAATGTTAAGTGTGTGAGACCAGATTTGAACTCAGGTCCTCCTGACTTCAGGGCTGGTGCTCTATCCACTGAGCCACCTAGCTGTCCCTGCCCTTTCCTTCTCCAGCTCAATTTACAGATGAGGAAACTGAGGCAAACAGGATTAAGTGACTTTTCCAGGGTCACACAGCTAGTAAGTGTCTGGGCTCATAGTTGAAGTCAGAAAGCTGAGTCTTTCTGACTCTTGGCTGGGCACAAAATGTAGAAGGAAACAAAAAGCAGAATAGCTTTGAAAATTAGAAATACTCGTATAATTTTTAAAAAAAGGAAATGGTGTGAAATATAAATTCATGGTTTTATAGCAAATCTTTTTTTTTAGTTTCTTCTCTGTATGTGGAAAGGCTCTTTTTTTGTCTTTATGTATTTAATAAATACATAGCACTTCATATATACAAATCTACCATCCCATCTTTGGTACTAAAATCTCTATCAATCTATTATGAGTCACCGGAAACCTCAGGCCTCTGTAGTACTGCTACTCTGCTATGTGGTAGACAGCCACTGTAGATTAGACAATGTCTCAATTCATTTCCAGTCCTCCAGAGACCCCTACTGGCTATGAAGTATATTCTTCAATAAACTTTAGGAAATGTAAAATCTATGCATATGGCCTAATTTTTCCCTCTGTATAGGTGGCTGCTAATATTTTTTTTTATTAAACCTTTTTATTTACAAAAAATGTATGAGTAATTTTTCAACAATGACCCTTACAAAGCTTTCTGTTACAAATTTTCCCCCCCAGTCCCTACCCCTCCCCTAGATGGCAGGAAGTCCACTCACTATATGTTAATTATGTTAAAATACTTGACAAATCGAATATATGTGTGCATATTTCCACACTTATCTTACTATGCAAGAAAAATCGTACCTACAAGAAAAAAAATCTGAGAAAGGAAACACAATGCAAGCAAACATCAATAGAGAGCGTGAAAATATTATGTTGTGGTCCACATTTCATATCCCTCTCTCTGGGTGTATATGGCCTCTTTCACTGACCAATTTGAACTAGTTTGAAGCATTTCATTGTTGAAGAGAGCCATGTCCATCAAAACTGATCATCATATAGTTTTGATGTTGCCATGTATAATGATCTCCTGCTTCTGCTCATGTCACTCAGCATCAGTTCATACAAGTCCCTCCAGGCCTCTCTGAAATCGTCCTGCTGGTCGTTTCTTACAGAGCAATAATATTCCATAATATTCATATACCATAATTTATTCAGCCATTCTCCAATTGATGGGCTTCCAGTTTCTAGTCACTACAAAAAGGACTGCCACAAACATTCTTGCACATGTGGGGCCCTTTCCTTCCTTTAAGATTTCTTTGGGATATAAGCCCAATAGAAACACTGCTGGGTCAAAGGGTATGCACAGTTTAATAACTTTTTGGGCATAGTTCCAAATTGCTCTCCAGAATGGTTGGATCCGTTCACAGTTCCACCAACAATGTATCAGTGTCCCAGTTTTCCCACATCCCCTCCAACATTCGTCATTATCTTTTCCTGTCATTTAAGCCAATCTGACAGGTGTGTAATGGTATCTCAGACTTGTCTTAATTTGCATTTCTCTGATCAATAGTGATTTGGAGCACCTTTTCATATGACTAGAAATAGTTTTAATTTCATTATCTGAAAATTGTCTGTTCATATCCTTTGACCATTTATCAATGGGAGAGTGGCTTGAATTCTTATAAATATGAGACAATTCTCTATGTATTTTAGAAATGAGGCCTTTATAAGAACCATTAAATGTAAAGATGATTTCCCAATTTATTGCTTCCCTCCTAATCTTGTCTGCATTAGTTTTGTTTGTACAAAAACTTTTTAACTTAATATAGTCAAAATTTTCTATCTGGTGTTCAATTAAGAGTTCCAGTTCTTCTTTGGACATAGATTTATTCCATCTCCACAGGTCTGAGAGGTAAACTATCCTATCTTCCTCTAATTTACTTACAATATCACTCTTTATATCCAGATCATGAACCCATTTTTTCTTATCTTGGTATGTGGTGTTAGGTGTGGGGTCAAGCTCTAATTTCTTCCACACTAGTTTCCAATTTTCCCAACAGTTTTTGTGAAATAGTGAGTACTTATCCCAAAAGCTGGGGTCTCTGGGTTTATCAAACACTAAATTGCTATAGTTATTGCCTAGTTTGTCCTATAATCCTGTCTTATGCCACTGATCAACTACTCTATTTCTCAGCCAGTACCAAATGGTTTTTATGATCACTGCTTTATAATATATTTTTAGATCTGGTACAGCAAGGCCACCTTTATCAGCCTTTTTTTTTTCATTAATTCCCTTGAAACTCTTGACCTTTTGTTCTTCCAAATGAACTTTGCTACTATTTTTTCTAGATCTGTAAAATAATTTCTTGGGAGTTTGATTGGTATGGCACTAAATAAGTAAATAAATTAGTTTGGGTAGTATTGTCATTTTTATTATATTCGGTTGGCCTACCCATGAGCACAATTGACTAGGTCTTACTTTATTTGTGTGGAAAGTGTTTTGTAGTTTAGTTCGTATAGTTTCTGACTTTTCCTTGGCAGATTGATTCCCAAATATTTTATACTATCATCCATTATTTTGAATGGAATTTCTTTTTGTATCTCTTGCTCCTGAACTTTGTGGGTAATATATAAAAATGCTGATGATTTATGTGGATTTATTTTGTATCCTGCAACTTTGCTAAAATTGTGAATTGTTTCTAATAGTTTTTTTAGTTGAGTCTCTAAGGTTCTCTAAGTATACCATCATGTCATCTGCAAAGAGTGATAATTTGGATTCCTCATTACCTACTCTAATTCCTTTTATCTCTTTTTCTTCTCTTACTGCCAAAGCTAACATTTCTAATACAGTATTAAATAGTAATGGTGACAGTGGGCAGCCTTGTTTCACTCCTGATCTTATTTGTCTCTATTGCGTATGATGCTTAATGATGGGTAAGTAGATGCTACTAATCATTTTAAGGAAAAGCCCATTTATTCCTATACTCTCTAGTGTTTTTAATAGGAATGGGTATTGGATTTTATCGAATGCTTTTTTTGCATTTATTGAGATAATCATATGATTTTTGTTAGTTTGGCCATTAATATAATTGATTATGTTGATAGTTTTCCTAATATTGAACCAGCTCTGCATTCCTGGTATAAATCCCACTTGGTCATAGTGTATTATCCTGGGGATGACTTTCTGTAATCTCATTGCTAATATCCTATTTAAAAATTTTGCATCAATATTCATTAGGAAAATTGGTCTATAGTTTTCCTTCTGTTTTCACTCTACCTGGTTTAGCTATCAGCGTTATATCTGTATCATAGAAGGAATTTGGTAGTATACCTTCTTTCCCTATTCTTTCAAATAGTTTATATAGTATTGGAATTAATTGTCCTTTGAATGTTTGGTAGAATTCACATGTAAATCCATCTGGCCCTGGAGATTTTTTCTTAGGGAATTGATTAATAGCTTGTTCTATTTCTTTTTCTAAAATGGGGCTATTTAAATAATTTATTTCTTCTGTTAACCTGGGCAATCTATATTTTTGTAGATATTCCTCCATTTCATTTAGATTATCAAACTTATTGGCATAATGTTGGGCAAAGTAACTCCTGATTATTGTTCTAATTTCCTCTTCACTGGTGGAAAGTTCTCCCTTTTCATTTTTGAGACTAACAATTTGATTTTCCTCTTTCCTTTTTCTAATCAAATTGAGTAAAGGCTTATCTATTTTGTTGGTTTTTTCATAAAAGCAACTCTTAGTTTTATTTATTAATTCAATAATTTTCTTATTTTCAATTTTATTAATCTCCCCTTTTATTTTCAGAATTTCCAATTTGGTATTTAATTGAGGATTTTTAATTTGTTCTTTTTCTAGTTTTTTTTTAATAGTAAGCCCAGTTCATTGATCTTCTCTTTGTCTATTTTATGCAAGTAAGCATCTAGAGATATAAAATTACTCTTTATAACCGCTTTGGCCATATCCCACAAATTTTGGTATGTTGTCTCATTATTGTCATTCTCCTGGATGAAATTATTGATTGTGTCTATGATTTGTTCTTTTACCCATTCATTCTTTAGGATTAGATTATTTAATTTCTAATTAACTTTTGGTCTATTTTCTCCTGGCCTTATATTGCATGTGATTTTTATTGCATCATGATCTGAAAAAGATGCGTTTTTTATTTCTGCCTTCCTGCATTTGATTTTGAGGTTTTTATGCCCTAACACATGATCAATTTTTGTATAAGTTCCATGAACTGTAGAGAAAAAAGTAAACTCCTTACTGTCTCCATTCAATTTTCTCCAAAGATCTATCATACCTAACTTTTCTAACAATTTGTTTACCTTCCTAATTTCTTTCTTATTTATTTTGTGGTTTGATTTATCTAATTCTGAGAGAACAAGGTTGAGATCCCCCACTAGTATAGTTTTGCTATCTATTTCTTCTTGCATGTTTCTTAATTTCTTCTCTAGGAATTTGGATGCTATACCACTTGGTGCATATATATTTAGTATTGATATTGCTACATTATGATACCCTTTAGTAAAATATAGTTTCCTTCCTTATCTCTTTTAATTAGATCTATCTTTCTTTTACTTGATTTGAGATGGTGGCTGCTAATTTAATCATAAAATTAGTTATTAAAGGTCAATATCCAATAAAAGGAACAAAGATATAGGGCAGCTAGGTGCAGGAATGGATAGACTGCTCGACCAGGAGTCAAGAAGACTCCTCTTCATGAGTTCAAATCTGACTTCACCTGTGTGACCCTGTGCAGGGCATTTAACCCCACAGGTCCCAGTTCCTCATCTGTAACATGAGCTAGAGAAGGAAATGGCAAACCATTCTTTATGACCCCAAATGAGGTCACAAAGAGTCAGACATGACCAAAAAACAACTTAAAAGTATAAATATAGGAATCTTCTCAATTTCATTTTCAGTTTTTTTCTGTGGATCCCGAAAATAACTCTAATTCATTTGGGGAAAAATAGTGTATTTAATAAGGAATAAAGAATATATAAATTCAGAAAGGCTGAAATGTTATATAGCATTTCTATGACTATTTTCCCAACTTACACTTACAATCAAGGTCTGAGGTACCGAGAAAGTGGCTATTTGCTCTAAAGGTTCTAATCAAAAGGTGAGCTTGACAGATTGAGTTTTTAGTACATTCTCTCACAAATGCCCACTCATTCATAATTAGCCAACCAAACAATTAGCTTCAGTACCAGCTTGAATCCTGCTCATGGATGAGGACTGAAGGGGCGGAACTCATGAAATTGGTCAAACACGAGTCTGTTTATTCAAAATTTTCTCAGCCTTATATACCCTAATACACTTACATAACTATAGCTTACTGGGCATGTGCTAACTATCAGATACTGTATATATAGTACCACATAAACAGCTTGTATGCAGACATTTCCTTGCCACTTTAGTATAACTCTGCTTTAATTACAACACAGGTTGCCACACTACCTGACTTCTCAGGAAGGCCAAGACGCTCCTAGGGGGCATGGGGAGCCAAATCAGACACATCTGCAAGTTTCCTTTTACTGGACTAAAGGTTCTTATACCTCACCCAGAGTTCCTCACTATCTGTGGCCCTCTGCAAGCATGTATAGTGAGAATAAGTGGTACAAAATCATCCTTCACCCAAAACCCAAGGGCAACATTCTTCCCTTGCATACATAAGGCCCCCAGGAAAGAGTAAGCTCAAACTTAAATATAGTTGTAGTGAAGTGCATATATAGTATTCATGTAGCAAAGGAGAATCTCCAACTCCTGGTTGTGAAAGTCCTTTTCTCCCTTTCTGGGATACTCATGAAGCTCTCTATGTAACTCTCTGCTGAACTCTGAAGCTCAGTATCTTTCTAGAATCCATTGCCAGCCCTGCTGTATCAGGTTCATGCTCCTGAGAGTGTGGCACACCTGGATGACTGTCTATTCATATCCACCTGCAGCCAGTTTAGCTACTAATTGCTACTATTATTATGATAGTTATTTCTACTCTAGATGTGCATTTCTCTTTTTTTAATAGTATTTTATTTTTTCAATTACATGTAAAGATAGTTGTCAACATTCATTTTTCTAACATTTTGAGTTCCATTTTTCCCCTTCCTAACATCTCTCTCCCCCCTCCCAAAACAGCAAGCAATCTGATATGTTATACACACATACAATCATTTTAAATATATTTTCATATTCTGATATTCATTTTTAATGAGATTTCTGTTCAGAGCTTTGGAACTCCCAGTCACCTGGAAACTTCCATTTCATAATATTACACTTACCCATTATCAGGAAAGAAAAACCTTAAAAGAGATGAAGGCAGCCATGTGCTTACAGTTGCCTCAGCTATGTGGGAGACAAGACTGCTACCTCTCTCTCCTGAACTCTCGTGGCTAATTAAAAATAGTCCTGACTTTTTTTCCCTCATCTACAAAGGAAAGAGCAATGGAAGTGTAGATCACCTCTTTTGTATACCCACCATTTAGTTCCACCTCAGCAAGAATGCCATGCTCCCTCAGCCTTAGCAACTGAGGACAAATTAGGAAATAATAATCCTAAACTAAGCACAAAAGTAGAAGCTTTGAGAATCAAAGAAAGTGATGAACATAGTAATATATATCCAGGAAGAGGCCTGTGGGAACTGAGTGTGGACCATAACATTTTAATGCTTTCTGTGAATATTTGCTTACATTTTGTTTTCCTTCTTAGGTTTTTTTTTCCTTCTTTTCTCTTTCTAGATCTGATTTTTCTTGTGCAGTAAGATAACTGTGTGTGTATATATATATATATATATATGTTGGATTTGTCATATAATTTAACATATTTTACATGTATTAGACTACCTGTCATCTAGGGGTGGGGGGGAGGAGGGGAAAAATTTGGAACAAAAAAGATTTTTTTGCAAAGGTCAATGTAGAAAAATCACTCATATGTTCTGTAAATAAAAAACTTGAATTAAAGAGAGAGAGAGAAAGAGAGAATTAAAGAAAGAGAGCAGAGAATCACCTCAGGAAAAAAAAAAAAACTCCATAGGAGACTTTGATATGTGTTTACCTAAGTATCTCAGAAAGTGAGGAAGTAACTGGACTCACCACAAACCAACCAAATTGGGAAAACGGATGTCCCAGCCATTTTGGAATAAAAGGAAGAGATTTGGCAACTGAATGTAAAACAGAAAATTCAGATAGGTTGAAGGTATGCTTTATCTTAGAAAGAGCTATAATACTGTCAATGAAAGCTTCTAAAGCTTCTTTTGGCAAGCTGCTCATAGTCAATTTGTGGAGGGCCTTAAATGCCAGACTAAGTTGTTGTTGGGTTTTGGGGGTTTGGTTTTTTTGTGTGTGTGTGTGTTTTTTTTTGAGGCAAAAGGGAACCCACTGAAGGTTTCCAAATTGGAAAGACTCCTGGTTAAACATGGAGCTGAGGAAGCTTGTGTTGGAAAATAGATAAGAGAAGGGAGAATAAAAACAAGGAGGCAAATCAGGAAGCCATTAAAATAATCCAAGCTAGTAGTGATGAGGAACTAGGAAAGTGGTTTTATAAGTAGACAGAACATGGGTATGGTTTATGTTGTACAGGTAGAAAGAAAATGTGTGAAAGATAACAATAAAACAGTGCAAGATTTGGCAAGATGATTGAATGGAGGAGAAGGGCTAAAGAAGAATCTGAAAGGACTTGTTGACTAGGAGTAAGGTTATACAGGAATAAGGAAAGAATGAAAATTACAGGAAAAACTGGAAGAGAGCTTCGTTTTCTGGAGATGTGCTTTATTTAAACATGTTGAATAAGTTTGATATGCTGATGGAATATGTAGATAGAAGTATCCAGCAGGTCTTTAGATGTAAGGGGTCTGGAGTTCAGATGAGAGTAGAGCAGCATTTGCGTATGTGTGATAGCAAAGAATTAGAGACAAAATATATAATAGCCAAACAAGTTAGTATATCAATGTAATAAATTATTGTTAAACAATGAAGAATCCAAAAACACTTGGCTAGACTTCTGTTAACTAATGTAGTAGAATGAAGTAAATAGAAAGCAAAAACATTTACACAATAACCAAAATAATGTAAAAAAATAAATAAATAAAATAAAACCCAGCATGGAATAGAAAGACATCAGAACTCTGGTCAATGTAGTGACCAGTCTTGATTTCAGAGGACTGAATGTGAAACAAGTCTCCCTTCTTTCAGCAGAGTTAATATTAGGTAATATTGATATTATTGCCTCTTTAAGGTGTGTGAATTATGTACATGTATATCATTTGAGATAATTTAATTACATAATGAACTATAACTTTAAAGGTATGAAATGGCTTGTCCATTTTCAATATGGTTACAACAAATCCAACCATTTTGTAGATGAGGAAAGATAAGAGAAAATGACTTAAAGTCACATAGGAGTATCAGAGGCAAGACTTGAACACAGGCCTTATGACTATAGGCAATGCTCTCTCAACAATGGAAAGTTCTAGTATAGGGATGGAAGGTTACTGAGAAGAAATGGCAATTTTTCAAAACAAGCATTTTAAAATTAGTCTGATTACTACTCTGTGATTCGGGGAAGGGGGGGCAGGGGGAATCACTAACCTCTGTCTCAGTTTTATTTGTAAAAAAGAAGTGATTAGGATACATGGTCAGTGAAACTGTGAACAGATGCAACCATTCTGGAGAGCAATTTGGAACTATGCTCAAAAAGTTATCAAACTGTGCATACCCTTTGACCCAGCAGTGTTTCTTTTTTCTTTTCTTTATTTTTTATTTTTTTTTTGCAGTGGGAGACCTTAGCCTTTTTAAGGCTAAGATCTTTTTTTTTTTTTAATTAAAAGCTTTTTATTTACAATACATGAGTGATTTTTCTACATTGACCTTTGCAAAAACTTTTTTTTTTGTTCCAAGCTTTTCCCCTCCTTCTCCCCACCTTTCACCCCTAGATGACAGGTAATTAATACATGCTAAATATGCTAAATTATGACAAATCCAACATGTATACTTATCTATACAGTTATCTTACTGCACAAGAAACATCAGATCTAGAAAGAGAAGGGGAAAAAAAAAAACCTAAGAAGGAAATATTCACAGAAAGTGTTAAAATGTTGTGTTGTGGTCCACACTCAGGTCCCTCAGGCCTCTCTCTGGATGTATATGACTATCTTCATCACTGAACAATAAGAACTGGTTTGAATCACATCATTGTTAAAGAGAGCCATGTCCATCAGAATTGATCATGTAATATTGTTGTTGCCGTGTATAATGATCTCCTGGTTCTGCTCATTTCACTCAGCATCAGTTCATGCAAGTCTCTCCAGGCCTCTCTGAAATCGTCCTGCTGGTTGTTTCTCACAGAGCAATAATATTCCATGGCATTCATATACCATAATTTATTCAGCCATTCTCCAATTGATGGGCATCCATTCAGTTTCCAGTTTCTTGCCACTACAAAAAGGGCTGCCACAAACATTCCTGAATATGTGAGCTCCTTTCCCTCCTCTAAGATCTCTTTGGGATATAGGCCCAGTAGAAACACTGCTGGGTCAAAGGGTATGCATAGTTTGATAGCTTTTTGAGCATAGTTCCAAATTACTCTCCAGAATGGTTGGATCAGTTCACAGTTCCACCAACAATGCATGTGTCCCAGTTTTCCCACATCCCCTCCAACATTCGTCATTATCTTTTCCTGTCATCTTAGCCAATCTGACAGTTTGTAGTTGTATCTCAGAGGACCCAGCAGTGTTTCTATTAAGCTTTTGTTCTGATTTTCCTCTCCCAATATGACTCATAAAGCAATGTATACTAAAAATAAACAATTCTGAATGCTAAATATTTATGAGTTTGATTCTAAAGATTAATGAACCTCTCTCTCCTTTACAGAGGTGGAGAGCTATGAATATGGAAGTATGTATAGTCAATTTTATTTGATATGTTGGCTAGTTTGCTGAAGAGCCTTTTTATCTTTCTCATATGCTTCCTGTTAAAAGAGATGGCCCTCTGAATAGGGGAAGAAGAGATTAAGGTAATGTATTAAAAAAAAAAAAGATAACAGTAGTTTATATGAGTTGTGTGTGTGTGTTTTAAAGGATTCTCAAACTCAGCAGGTTGGACTGAAAATCACTGCTAAAATTAAGCCTATGAAGGAAAGGGAATAGAATAGCAATAATAGATTGAGAAGGGCTATAGAGAATTCAGCTTATTTTGAGGACAAAGAACTTTAGGAAAATTGATAAGAGTTGGAGGGAAAGAGGACAATGGTGAGGTCAGGTTTGACTACCCACCTCTTTGGATAGCTGGGCTGGAAAAGAGTGAAGCTGTGGATTAAGCCAACTTGAGGTTGATAAAAGTGTGAGATCAGAGTTTTTGAGTTAACATACAAATTATCATTCCAACCAGGCTTCCTAATGACAACTCTTGTTTCTCATATTTCTTCCTCAGATATCAACAGTTCTCCTTGAATAGTAAACATTATACATTAGTGTGGATATTTACATCCCCTGGTTCAATTTGCAATCTTTTCCTGCCTCTAATAGTATAAAAAAAAATTTTTTTTAAATACATCCTACTCAATGTGCTAGAAGCCTTCTTTTTGGTTCCATTACTGTTCTTAGATAGCAATACTACAATTTCCAAATTGTCCATGTACCATCCCTTAGGCTGTTTGACTAGTAATGTTTCCCCCCCCACCCAGTAATGACTCTTTCCAAATAATAGAATCACTGAATCTAAAGATTTCAAAGGGACTTCAAAGCCACCTAGGCTTATCCAGACCATCTTCTTAAGATATCAACCATAAGCAGCCATCTGACCTGGATTAAAGACTTCTAGCAAGAGGAAATATATTGCTTCCTGAGAGTGCATTCCAGTATGAGATAACCTTTTAAATCTCGGGAAATTTCTCTTAAATTGAGATAAAACATGACTTTCTGACCAATCAAACTTCCAAGAAACCATTTTACAGATCTAGAAAAAAATAGTAGCAAAGTTCATTTGGAATAACAAAAGGTCAAGAATTTCAAGGAAATTAATGAAAAAAAAAAAGGCCGTTGAAGGTGGCCTTGCTGTACCAGATCTAAAAACATATTATAAAGCAGCAGTCATCAAAACCATTTGATACTGGCTGAGAAATAAAGTAGTAGATCAGTAGCATAGGATAGGATCACAGGACAAACTAGGCAATAACTATAGCAATTTAGTGTTTGATTAACCCAAAGACCCCAGCTTTTGGGATAAGTACTCACTATTCGGCAAAAACTGCTGGGAAAATTGGAAACTAGTGTGGAAGAAATTAGGGCTTGACCCACATCTAACACCACATACCAAGATAAGATCTAAATGGGTCCATGATTTAGATATAAAGAGTGATATTATAAGCAAATAAGAGGAACATAGGATAGTTTACCTCTCAGACCTGTGGAGATGGGGTAAATTTATGTCCAAAGAAGAACTGGAACTCTTAATTGAACACCAGATAGAAAATTTTGATTATATTAAGTTAAAAAGTTTTTGTACAAACAAAACTAATGCAGACAAGATTAGGAGGGAAACAATAAATTGGGAAATCATCTTTACATTTAATGGTTCTGATAAAGGCCTCATTTCTAAAATAGAGAATTGTCTCATAAGAATTCAAGCCACTCTTCAATAGATAAATGGTCAAAGGATGTGAACAGACAATTTTCAGATGATGAAATTAAAACCATCTCTAGTCATATGAAAAGATACTCCAAATCACTATTGATTAGAGAAATGCAAATTAAGACAACTCTGAGGTACCACTACATACCTGTCAGATTGGCTAAAATGACAGGAAAAGATAATGACCAATGCTGAAAGGGATGTGGGAAAACTGGGACATTGACACATTGTTGGTGGAACTGTGAACGGATCCAGCCATTCTGGAGAGTAATTTGGAGCTATGCTTAAAAAGTTATCAAACTGTGCATACCCTTTGACCCAGCAGTGTTTCTATTGGGCCTATATAAAAACCCAAAGAGGATGCTCATCAATTGGAGAGTGGCTGAATAAATTATGGTATATGAATGTTATGGGATATTATTGTTCTATAAGACACGACCAGCAGGATGATTTCAGAAAGGCCTGGAGAGACTTACATGAACTGATGCTGAGTGAAATGAGCAGAACCAGGAGATCATTATATACAGCAATAACAAGACTATATGATGAGCAATTCTAATGGACATGGCTCTCTTCAACAATGAAATGCTTCAAACTAGTTCCAATTGGTCAGTGAAAGAGGCCATATACACCCAGAGAGAGGGATATGAAATGTGGACCACAACATAACATTTTCATACTCTCTATTGATGTTTGCTTGCATTGTGTTTCCTTTCTCAGATTTTTTTTCTTGTAGACACAATTTTTCTTGCACAGTAAGATAAGTGTGGAAATATGCACACATATATTCGATTTGTCAAGGATTTTAACATAATTAACATGTAGTGGACTTCCTGCCATCTAGGGGAGGGGTGGGGAGTTGGGGGGAAAAATTTGTAATGGAAAGCTTTGTAAGGGTCAGTGTTGAAGAATTACTCATGCATGTTTTGCAAATAAAAAGCTTTAATAAAGAAAAAAAATTTAAAAATTAAAAAAAAAAAACAAAAAAAAACCATGACTTTCTGCAACTCTCACCTATTGTTCCAAGTCTTGTCCTTTGGAAGCAGACAGAATGAGTTGTATCCCATTTCCAAATAACAATTTTTTAAATATCCAAGTAGCAATATCATAGAAGGTAGTCTAGTCTATTATCAGACTATAGGGCTCCATTTCCTTCAATTTTATTATAGTATGATTTCTTAAGGTTTGCACCATTCTATTCAGCCTCCTTTTAAAGTTCTTCAGTTCATCAATGTCCACTTTGTCATGGACAAAGTTTATCCCAGATGTAGTCTGACTGAGAAAGATTCCAGAACTAGCCTCTCTCTTCATCTGACTACTTCCTCTCAGTGGAGTCTAAGATAGTCTTTATCATACATAAAGTTGACTATAATAATAAAACTGACCTAAAGAGAAAGCTGACCATGAGGATACAGTCTATATAGCTCTCGGACATTTTCCAGATAAACTATCAAGTCATGCCTCCTTATATCTTTTACTTGCAAAGTTGCTTTTTTGAATCCGTGAAAAATTTTACATTCATTCTTATTAAATTTCATCATATTAAATTTGGACCTCTGTTCCAATCTGTTGAGAACACTTTGGATTCCCATCCTGTCATGAAATTGATAAGTATGCCATCTGTGATTTTATCTGAATCACTTATTTTAAAACTCTTAAGTGATCCAAAATAAAAATTTAAAATACCAATGCAAAAAACAGTTCAGTTTTTTCTTCTCTGTATGTATATGCTTTGAAATGTTTGTCAGGAGTAGATAGATGGCATAGTAGTTAGAGCACCAGGAGGACCTGAGTTCAAATCTGGCCTCAGATACTTAACACTTCCTGGCTTTGTGACCCTGGGCAAGTCACTTAACCCCAAATGCCTCAGCAAAAAAAAAAAAAAAAAAAAAAAAGTTTGTCAATAATTACAAAATTCATAATGAAAAGAATTTTTTTTTTAAAAGACCAAAGATTTGCAAGATTTTTGCAACCCCAGTAATCTAGTGATACTTCATGGAGCTATGTGAAGCTTTAACATTTGTGCTCTCATTTCCAAAGCCTGGCATAAAAAAAATGTACTCAGATTCACTGTGTTCCTTCAGTGAACCTAGGTTCCCACAGCAGTGATGACATTACACGTTAGAGGGCAGTCGAGAGCTATCTTTGGGCAAATGTCTCTTTTTGTAAACAAGATCCAGAAAATACATTGAAGTTCCCTGGCCTGAATTTTAACTGGTTTATTCAACTTTGAGACCTCATACTCCTACTATATACAAAATAAACTGCTTAGACAAAACAAAAATTTTATTTAAAATGGCATTTACACAAAATGTACTACACCCTGTAATTCAGCAAGGAGCTGAAGCTTCCCAAGCACACACCTTTCTGAAAAGGCAAACCCATCTGTCCCAGCCAATGAAAGGCTAATGCTTTCAGCCTCCAGCCCCAGATCTGCTTTCTGTAGATCATCAGTAGGTCTTAAAATAGTGTCATAGTTTTTTCCTTGTAAATTCTCATGGCCCTCGGCCCCCTACACACAAAAAAGATCCAGTTGGTCTTGCAGAAATGGCCAAACAGCGAAGTGTCCCAAAGCTGGGAAGATGCTTAGAAGATTCTCTAGAAGCATCTCTCTAAGGAACTGAGAGGAGGGTCCAGAAAACAGAAGAGATGGTTCACTACAAATCTACTGTTCAGAGTCTACAGATCCAGTCTCTTGAGCTTATTTGAGAAACACTGTTCTGGCCTCAGGCCCCAGATTCTTCCTAATCCTGAGGGAGTCCAAACATCACAAGATCCCAAGAGTTCAGAACACATAAAGGAAGATATTCACTCTGGGGAGCTTGGCCATTCTTGCTGGCAAGAAATTGTTAGTGGTGGGGAAACAGGCATCACTCAACCTGTTTGATTCTAAAAAAAGATTGATATTAGAAGCCATAAATATGGTTCAAGAAAGCCCATCAGTAATGACAGAAGGAAAGGCAGGACAGGGTATTATTGGTCCACTTCATTCTTAAACACACAGAAGCCCTGGCTCATTAGTTTTAAAAGTCAACATTTAAAAAAAAAAAAATCCTAAAACGAGATGGACTAAGAAAATAAGTAAGGCATCCTGTGAAATTCATAAACATCAGAAGATTGGAGTCCAGCAGAATCCAAAAAGGACAAATTGAGAAGACAGGAGAGGAGATAGGTTGGGGTCACACCAAAAATGATGATGTCTGTCGGAACTCTCCCTAGGAAAACAAAACTTCAAGTAAATTCCCTATAATTCCATTTGAGTAAATAGTCCCATCATCACAAACCAGAAACCCCATCCATTCTGGCAAGGCAACCTCCCCTCTTCTTCCCTGAAAACCCGCCCAAACACTTCCTGTCCAAACCCAGTACACTCACATCACTGCGGGCAGAGGGCTGGCTATAGATTACTTTTTTACTGGTGCTTCTGAAAATAAATCAGCAAAGAGAGATGGTCAGTCCTCTCACCCCTTATATGAATTTTAAAAACCAGATAATTTTCCACTTCCAACCTTATATACCAGGAATGCATTATTTCAAGATATACAGAAGACCATGAAATCAGTAATCGTCCCTCCCAGGCTGGACCTTCTGCCAGTTCCAGTTCCAGCCCTAGCCCCAGCTCCAGCCCCATCACAGATCTAAGTTGTTGCTCCTATCTCCTTGTTCTTGGCTTCAGAAACTCATCATTTAAGGACAATTATAAGCATCTGGTAGGGAAGGAGAGCTCAGCACCTCACTCACCCTTTACTTGTTCCTGAAAAAAAAGAAAAAAATAGGGTCGAAAAGATCAGGCTGCATTCTGCTTGATGTTCTTCCAAGTCCACATGGTAGGAGATATTCCCCCACTTCCCAACTCCACCCCACTCCCACTGTTAACTGTTCGTGAACCAGGCAAGGGAAAGAGAGGAAGGTGAAAAACAGGAATGGAAAATGAGATAGGCACTCACTGTTGAAATAGCCTTGAGAGTAGGCAAACCAGACACCAAAAACCAGGAGCCCAAGGAGGATCAGTGTCACAATAACAGCCGCCACGATTCCCCCTACATTCAGTTCCGCTGTGGAACACAAATGGAGATATCAGGAACCTGTATCCCAAGGCCTTTTTCTAATTACCTAACCTAACCACCAGCCCTGGCAACCCAACCACCTTCAATGTTAAACACAAAGCTGGAAAAAGATGGGTTTTAATTGGGGGGAAAGTGGGATATAAGACACTCATCTATGAACCCCCAGTCCTGCCTCATCCCTGTGCAACTCTTACTCACCAGCTTCCAGACGAATAGCTTCTGAGCGCATGGCAGTCCCAACCCCATTGTACACTTGGCAGGAGTACTCTCCTGTATCGAAAGCTGACAAAGGGTCAAACACCTGGAGGGGAAGGGAGTGGGTAAGTCAGCTTCTGGCTCCAAGAAGAGTCCAAGTATCTTCCAAAATTCAAAGGATTCAGCTCAATTTTCCCTTCTTACTTTTCTCACCAATCCCTAGAACCCATGACCCTCATACCAGTTCCCCTGTCTTAGAATTTATGGTATAGGTAGAATTGATGAAGACACGGCTCTTCTTGGGATCTTCAGGCATCAGAATCCCATCCCTGAACCACTGATACTGAGGGGGTGGAGAACCATCTTTCTCAGAGCAGGTTAGCATAATTCGATTCCCAATTGTGGCTGAAGATGGAATGTTGACTGAAGGCTTTGATGGTGGCACTAAGAAGAGAAACAAGGGACCCTGAATTAAGCACAAAGTGGAGGCGATAAGAGAGCTGGCCATTGACAAACACCCTTCTGGAGGGCTCTGAACCAAACCCTGAAAATATCAAAGAACAAGAAAGAGAAGGAAAGGGAGGAGTAATGAGAGCTTGTATTGGCACAATGTTTCATTCTTTTAAAAATGTGTGTGTATACAGATATATAAATATATAAAATCTTAATTGATTCCTGACAGCAGTCTCTGCTTGACTATAAGCAAATCAGGCTTAGCTATGATCAAAAGTTGGAATCCAGTTCTCCTAGATTCCAACCATCATACTCCTGAGTCTCCCTAGGACTCTGGCCTGATTCCCCTCAGTTTCTATATTATTTGAGGACTCCCTCTCTCCTTATCCTAAGCACCAAAATGTTTGTTTCTGAGATCCTTTGGCATTTTCAACAACTGCCTCCTTCCTAAGCCCTGAAATTTCTTTTAGAAATACAGGAAGAATACAATAAACCTTGAAGCAGAAGCATTAGAAGAGGTTACAGTGTAAGTTACAATACCTGTGTGTTTTCATACCTAACACAATGAGATGCACGCTGATCTCTCCATAGTTGTTTCCACCATTCTCAGTGACCATACATGTATATATCCCTGTGTCCTTGCGGGTCACAGAGTGGAAAGAAATACCAGTCTGAGAGAAGACTACCCGGCCTTGGTAGGAAGCTGTAGTTGCCAGGAGATAACATTGAAGGGAGAAAGATTAAGTTTGAAAGTAAAACTATCACACCAAATTCCTAAACACCCCTGAATCCAAAGAGTTCAGAGAGCCTTCTCTCACCACCCCCATAACATTCATCATGTAGAAGACCTAGAGGGGCTATCTTGACTCTTAAATTGGCTCCACATTTTCCTCTGGGATTATAATGGCACAATTGCTTCTAACACAGATTTGGGCACTTTGGGGATTGTGAGAGGCTGTCAAGAGGACCCCAGTGACTTACCAGTAATCTTGTTGTCATAGCAAACCAGGCTGGTCGTGCTTCCCTGAACAAATTTCCACTCCACTCGGGGTGAGGAGAAGCCCGAGTAGTAACAGGACAGTGTGGCAGCTAAAGAAATATTACAAGTGAAGCAAGGGTGCAGCAGCAAAGAGAAAAGAGATCCCCTAATACCCATATACTAGGTCCTGTGTTCCCTCACCACTCCCCCTCCTTAGAGTCTTTCCATCCTCCTCCCCCACCTCCCAACCTCATCCCACTCACGTTGATTCTCGTCAACTTTAACTTCCTTTTCAGAAGTATAAACCGAGCCACCGCCCAATGCTGGACAACCTGTAGAGAAGAAAGACGATCTAGGTAAGAGAAAATGAAGAAAAAATACAACCAAAGAGGAGATAGGGTTGGGAGATAGCGAGATTAGTGGGGAAACAACTGGCTAAAAAGGCCATGATGATGATAAATATTAAGAACCATTTACAGACTTCTTTCTTTCTTTTGCTGAGGCAAATGGAGTTAAGTGACTTGCCCAGGGTCACACAGCTAGGGAATGTTAAGTGTCTGAGGCCAGATTTGAACTCAGGTCCTCCTGACTTCAGAGCTGATGCTCTATTCACTGCGTCACCTAGCTGTCTCCCTGCCTCTAATTTTCAAAGCAATAGCTTTAAAATTCATATTTACATAATTTTTGAGATTTGCAAAGTATTTTTTGCACAATAAGCCCATGAATCAAGTGTGGCACCAAAGATCAGATCTAGAGTCAGGAAATCCTAAATTCAAATCTGGCCTCAGAAACTTACATAAGCTGTGAGATTTTGAGCAAGTCATTTAATTGTTTGCCTCAGTTTCCTCAAATATAAAATAGAAAATATAATAGTACCTATCCTCAAAGGTAATTGTAAGGGTCAACTGAGATCATACCTCAAAAGCACTTAAGCATAGTGCTACAGTATAGTATATTATAGTATATGGTAATACCTATCCTCCAAGGCTATTGTGAAGGTGAGCTGAGATCATACTTGTAAAGCACTTAGCATAATGCTTGGTATATAATAGGTGCCATATAAATGGTTACCACCAGCACTACCATCACCATCATTTCACCAAGGAGGAATAGGAGCTAACGCAGTTATTTATATCATGTACCCACGACACAAGTGTCAGTGCCAGGATTTGAACTTAAGTATCAATTCTAAATTCAATATTCTTGCCACTGCAAGTTGGAGGAGATTCTATTATGCTGAAACTTCCAGGGAAGAAAATTGTATCACTCTTCTCTTTCATTACTTCCTAAAGTCGTGCAACCCATTTATCATTAGTAAGTTATGCCTAATATCTAGCTTAAATATTTCCTATAATTTCAGTTAAATTATTCTTCCCTTAGTGAAGATGGGAAAAAAAGGGGTTTTCCAGCAGTGTCTCTATTGGGCTTATATCCCAAAGAGATCTTAAAAGAAGGAAAGGGACCCACATGTGCAAAAATATTTGTGGCAGCCCTTTTTGTAGTGCCTAGAAACTGGAAACTGAATGGCTGAATAAATTATGGTATATGAATGTTATGGAGTATTATTGTTCTGTAAGAAACAACCAGCAGCTGTAAGAAATGACCAGCAGGACGATTTCAGAAAGGCCTGGAGGGACCTGCATGAACTGATGCTGAGTGAAACGAGCAGAACCAGGAGATCATCATACACAGCAACAACAGTATTACATGATGATCAATTCTGATGGACATGACTCTCTGCAACAAAGAATTGTCTCAAACCAGTTCCAGTTGTTCACTGAAGAAAACCATATACACTCAGAGAGAGGGATATGAAATATGGACCACAACGTAACATTTTCATGATCTCTATTGACATTTGCTTGCATTGTGTTGCTTTTCTCTGATTTTTTTTTTTTTTTTTTTTTGTAGATAGGATTTTTCTTGCATAACTTCTCAAGCATTTCAACATTATTAACATGTAGTAGACTTCCTGCCATCTAGGGGAAGGGAGGGGAGGGGACTGGGGGTAAAATTTGTAATGGAAAGCTTTGTAAAGATCAATGTTGGGGAACTACCCATACATGTTATACAAATAAAAAGCTTTAATTAAAAAAAAAAAAAAAGAAAGAAACAACCAGCAGGATGATTTCAGAGAGGCCTGGAGAGACTTGCATGAACTGATGCTGAGTGAAACGAGCAGAACCAGGAGATCATTATATACGACAACAACAATACTATATGATGATCAATTCTGATGGACATGGCTCTCTTCAACAAAGAAATGTTTCAAACCAGTTCCAATTGTTCAGTGAAGAAAGTCATATACACCCAGAGAGAGGGATGTGAAATGTGGACCACAACATGCTAATGATTTTTGCTTGCATTATGTTTCCCTTCTCTGATTTTTTTCTTTCTTGTAGATCCAACTTTTCTTGCACAGCAAGATAACTGTAAAAATATGTATACACATATTCGATTTATCAAGTATTTTAACATAATTAACATGTAATGGATTTCTTGCCATCTAGGGGAGGGGTGGGAACTAGGGGGAGGGAAATTTGTAACGGAAAGCTTTGTAAGGGTCAATGTTGAAAAATTACCCATACATATGTTTTGCAAATAAAAAGCTTTAATAAAAAAAAAAAAAAGGAAAAGAAAAGAAAAAAAAAGAAAAAAGGTTTTTATTTTTTTTTTACAAAAACTTCTTTCATTTCCAATTTGTCTTCCACTGACAGAAAAAATTCCAACTAGATAATTCCCAGAAACCATCTCTAACATGACACTTGATTGGCTCAAAAATTGCTTAATAGATAATTACTCTTCAACAAGTGCTATTAAAGTAAATCGTGGGCAGAGTCACGATAACTAGGAGAGGAGGAAATAAAGTCTAACTTCCACCAAACCACCTCTAGAAAGAACAATGAATTCCAATTGGGAAAAGTAAGAAACCATTACAGTGAGTCATTTTCCCAATCCAGAATGATGTGGAGAGACACCAGTCCCCAGGGGAACTGAAACAGAGCTCTGTCAATAGGGGTGGTGGAGAAGAGCTATCAAACACTACTGGGCTCTGGCTGTCTGGTTCTGATCCCAGGAATAGAGGGGGGATTCAGTTCTAGCCTCTAGACCAGGTGAGACCTGGTGTGGAATAATTGGGGCAGGAGTCTCAGACCAAAGAGGAAACTGGGAACCTGCAGCTCAGTGACTCTGACTCTACAGAGCCTCCCAATGGCCTAATAGTAGTTCAGTCCAGTAGCAGTCTACTCAAACCTGGAAGTAAGACTTTACTCCTAATCACGTCATTTTTGGAGTGCCAAAAACTTGTAAATCACAGCCTGAGTTATGAAAATAACAGAAAGATACAAGAAGACTGAAGCTCAAAGCAGATATTCCCTTCAAAAGTATTCAGTGCTCAGCTTGAACATAAAGTCCTAACTCGGGAAATAGACTGGAAGAATGAGCAAACAAAAAAGAAACCCCACCATAAAGAGCTATTACGGTGAACAGAGAAGCTCAAGACACAAACCCAGAATCAGAGACTAGCATCAAAACATCTACAAGCAAGGCTTTAAAGAAAAATGAAACTTGGAAACAAGTCCAACTAGAATTCCTGGTAGAATTAAAGCAAGAACTTTTTTAAAGTGCTAAAATAGAATTTTAAAAAACCAAATGAGAGCAGGAAAGGGGGGAAAAACAGGAAAAGGAATGAAATCTATGGAAGAAAGCTATGAAAAGAGAATAGATTGGAACGAGAACCACAAAATCTTACCAAAGAAAATTACTCTCACTTGCATGAGCTGATGCTGAGTGAAATGAGCAGAACCAGGAGATCATTGTACATGGCAACAATAAGATTATACAATGATCTATTCTGATGGACATGGTTCTCTCCAACAACGAGATGTTTCAAACCAGTTCTAGCTGCTCATTGATGAGCAAAGCCATATATACCCAGGGAGAGGCCTGTGAGATCTGAGTCTGGACCACAACATAGCATTTTCACACTCTCTATTGATGTTTGCTTGCAATTGTAATTTTAGGAAGCACATCCAAGATGACAGAATATAGGAAGCAGTACGGCCAAGCTCTGCCCCATAAAACTCTTTCAAATATATGTAGAAAATGTACCAGACCAAATCTTTATAGGGAAATCCAAAAGTCACAGTGAGTCATTTTCTGTCCGAAGACACTAAAGGCAGTAGTTAGCTAGAACTACATGTTCAGGAAGGAGCACCAGATCAAGAGGGTTCAGTTCCATACCAAGGTATCACCAGATCTATATCGGAGCACCTCAACAGAGAGAGGTACAAGCTGGTAGCTTCTTTACCTTCTACCCAGTTCTGCATTACATATCCAGGGCAGAATGAAAAGGGGATCATCCATGGAGATAACATCCAGATAAGGAGTCCTTTGGGTAGTATACAAAGAAAGGTAGAAGTTTCAAAGCAGCAGTGTGGCTCAGACCCTTACGTGCAGAGGCTCAATTTCAACATCTATAACAATCTGTAAGGGAATAATCAGGGCAGGAATCTCAGACCAAAGCAGAGCCTACAATTCTACTCCAAAGCTTTAGTTTCAAGTTTTCCTCAGACCCAAACCTAATTCAGGTACTTACAGAGATCTGACCAGAGGAAAAGCAATTCCCTGAATCAGACTAAGGAAGTACAGAAAACTTTTAGGCCCCAGCCTGTCCCTGAGATTCTGGATAATTCAACACTCAATAACCCCTAAGAAAGTAGAAACAAACAAAATCACCTAGACCTTCCCTCCCAGAAGTGCAGCAGAATTCAGCCCTAACATTAAATCAGAAATTGGAAAATAGGCTGGAAGAATGAATGACAGGGAAAAAAAAAATCCCACCATAAAGTGCTATTATGGTGGTAAACACAAACCCAGAAGAAAAAGGGACTCCAAAACATCTATAAGCAAAACTTAAGAGAAAAATATAGCTTAGGTAAAAGTTCAACCACAATTTCTGGAAGAAATGAAGCAAATATATTTTAAAAGAGTTTAAAATGTTTTTATAAATGAAATAAAAATACGAGAGAGAAAAATGGGTAAGAAATGAGAACTATAAAAGAAAGAACTGGAAAGGGAATCAGCATTTTGGCACAAAAGGTACAAAATCTTGTTCAAGCAACACACTTGCTGAAAATTAGGATAGATTAAATAGAATCCAATGGCTCTATGAGATAACAAGAAATACTAAAACAGAGTCAAAATTCTGAACATATAGAAGAAAATGTCATCTTATAGAAAAAACTGAAAAATAGACCAAAGAAAAAAAAATTCAGACTCATTGGATTACCTAAACACTGTGACGAAAAGAGCTTACACATTCTATTTTAAGATATTTTTAAAAATCCAACAAAAAGCATGGCTATTTTAATAGATGCAAAAAAGTTTTTGATAAAATACAGCACCCATTCCTATAAAAAACAGTTAAAATGGTAAGTATTATCTATCTAAAGCCAAGAGAAAACATTATCTATAATGAGTATAAGATAGAAGCCTTTCCAAATAAGGTCAGGGGTAAAGCAAATTTTTACCACTGTTGTTCTAGAAATGTTACCTATAGCAATAAAATAAAAAAAAATTTAAAGGAATTGGAATAGGCAAAGAAGAAGCACAACTATCATTTTTTGCAGACAATATGATGGTTTACCTAGTTAAAAAATCAACTAAAAAACTAAATAAAGTAATTAATACCTTCAGCAGTGCTGAAAGATATAAAATAAATCCACATAAATCATTAGCATTTTTATATTATTATCAACAAAATTCTGCAGAAAAAGAAATTTCATTTAAAATATGAAGAAATTAAACCTATTTATGAGTCATTTGAAAAAATACTCTAAATTACTATAGATCAGAGAAATGCAAAGTAAGACAACTCTGAGATACCACCTCACACTTATCAGATTGGCTAAAATTACAGGAAAAGATAATGATAAATTGGAGGGGATGTGAGAAAACTGGGATACTAATGCATCATTTAGCAAAGTAGTGAACTGACCCACCCAATCTGGAGAGTAGGTAATAAAACTGTGCATGTCCTTTGACCCAGCAGTATCTCTACTGTGTCTGTATTCCAAAGAGATCATAAATAAGGGAAGGACACACATGTGCAAAAATGTTGGTAGTAGCTAGGAAATGAAAATTGAGTGTTTCCCCCTCAATTGGGGAATGATTGAATAAGTTATGGTATACAAATGTAATGGAATACTATTGTTCTATAAGAAATGATGAGCAGGCTGAGAAAAATCTGAAAAAAATTATATGAACTGATGCTGAGTGAAGTGAGCAAAATCAAGAAAACATTGTACATAGTAACAAGCTTATATGGTGAACAATTGTAATGAACTTGGCTCTTTTCAACAAGGAGATGATTCAGGTCAATTCCAATAGACTTGTGATGAAAAGTGCCATCCATATCCAGAGAGAGAACTATGGAGACTGAATATGGATCAGAGCACAGTATTTTTGCCTTTTTGTAGTATTGTTGTTGTTTGCTTGCTTGTTTTTCTTTCTCGTGGTTTTTACCTTTTGATCTGATTTTTCTTACACAGTATGATAAATATGGAAATATGCTTAAAAGAATTGCACATGTTTAACCTACGGCAGAGGTGTAAGAGAAAAATTTGGAACACAAGGTTTTGCAAAGGTGAATGTTGAAATCTTTACATGTATTTGGAAAAATAAAAATTTTTTAAAATGAACAGGTTGATTTCAGAAAAGCCTGAAAAAGACTTCTGTGAACTGATGCTGGGAGAAGCAAGTAGAACCAGAAAAATATTGTGCACAGTAACAGCAAGATCATGTGATGATATATTATGATAGATATAGTTTCTCTCAGCACTGTAATGATCTAAGACAACTCTAATAGGCTTAGTATGTAAAACATCATTTGCATTCAAAGAAGAAATTATGGCGACTGAATCAGATCAAAGCATACTATTTTCATCTTTTTTGTTTTTATTTTTTTCTTTCTCAAGGTTTTTCCCTTTTGTTCTGTTTTTCCCTTCCCAACATGACTCATATGGAAATATATTAAAAAATGATTCTATCTGATGGACATAGCTCTCTGCAACAAAGAATTGTCTCAAACCAGTTCCAGTTGTTCACTGAAGAAGATCATATACACCCAGAGAGAGGGATATGAAATATGGACCACAACATAACATTTTCATGCTCTCTATTGATGTTGGCTTGCATTGTGTTTCCTTACTCTGATTTTCTTTTTTTTTTTTTCATGTAGATAGGATTTTTCTTGCACAATTTGTCAAGTATTTCAACATTATTAACATGTAGTGGACTTCCTGCCATCTAGGGGAGGGGAGGGGACTGGGGGTAAAAGTTGTAATGGAAAGCTTTGTAAAGATCAATGCTGGTGAACTACCCATACATATGTTATACAAACAAAAAGCTTTAAATTATTTAACCTATATTAAATTATTTGCTGTCTTGGGGATGGGGGCACAGAAAGAAATGAGAGAAAAAAAATTGGAGCTCAAAATCTTACAAAAATGAATTTTGAAAACCATTATTAACTGTAATTGGAAAAAATAATATTCTATTAAAATAATTTTTAAATGGGAAAAAAGAAGAAAGTCATTGATAAATAGTCACAGGATATCTAAGCATTTTTTCAGATGAAGAAATCAAAGCTGTCTACCATCATATGAAAAAATGCTCTAAATCACTACTGATTAAAGAAAAGCAAATTAAAACAAGTCAATGATAATATGAAGTGATATCACTTCATATCTATCAGATTGGCTAATATGACAGAAAAGAAAATATGACAAATATTGGAGTGTGGAAAAAATAGGACACTAGTACACTATTGATGGAGTTGTAAACATATCTGACCATTCTAGAGAACAATTTGGAACTCTGCCTTAAGGGTTATAAAACTGAGCAGGGGAAGGGAGAGAGGGAAGAGAATTTGGAACTCAAAAATTTTTTTAAATTGAACGTTAAAAAATTTTGTGGACAAGTAATTAGGGAAAAAATAAAAAATGGGGGAAAAAAAAAAAGATAATTGTCCAGGGGCAGCTAGGTGGCTCAGTGGATACAGCACCAGCCCTGAAGTCAGGAGGACATGAATTCAAATCTGGTCTCAGACACTTAACATTCCCTAGCTGTGTGACCCTGGGCAAGTCACTTAACCTCAATTGCCTCAGCAAAAAGCAAAAAGCAAAAAAAAAAAAAAAAAAAAGATAACTGTCCAGATCTCTTAAAACCAGTAGGCAAGGTGGAAAAAGAATCTATCATTTACCTCATGAAAGAAATATGAAAATGAAAATTCCCAGGACTATCACAGTCAAAATTCAGTGCATGGAGTCAGAGCAGGGGGAAAAAAAGCAATTCAAGTACAGCCACAGTCAAGCTCACCCATGATTTAGCAGCCATCACTATAAAAGGGAGAAGCAAAATTGAAATACAATATTCCCGGGGCAGCTAGGTGGCGCAGTGGATAGAGCACCAACCCTAAAGTCAGGAAGACCTGAGTTCAAATGTGACCTCTGACACATGTTCTAGCTGTATGACCCTGGGCAAGTGACTTAACCCCAATTGCCTCAGAAAAAAAAAAAAAAATACAACATTCCCAGGATGGAATGGATATGGGCTTAGGGCCAAAAATAACTTTTCTAACAGAATTTAATATAATGCTACAGGAGAAAAAATAGACCTTAAATGAAATAAAGAATTTCTAAGAATTCCTGATGAAAACATCAGAACTGTGAAAACATTTTGAAATTCAAACATGGGAGTGAAGAGCAACTTAAAAAGGTAGATATTAAGGAACAATGATAAAACACTAAACAAGAATAAAATATTTACAATTCAAAGATGAGGAAATGATAAATTTGTCCCCTCTAAATCCTATCATGATCAAGGTAAACCTAGGAGTGGATGAGTCATCTATTGATGATCTCAGGAAATAGAAAAAGAGGGAAGAGATTTATACTGGGGAGAAGGTGGAGTAGGGAAAAGATTAGGGAAAATTATCTCGCGCAATCAAGATTTATAAGTAAACATCTAAACAAAGAAGAGGTTGGGGGAAAAGCTGACACATATCTCAATCTCATCAGAATTGGTCAAAAGGAGGAACTTTTACAAACACATATATCCACACAGATACCCAGAGAACTGGTTACAAAAAATATTTCATTCAACTGAGAAATAGGCAAAGGGGAAAAGAGAAAGGATAGAATTAGAAAAGGGACAGATTAAGGAAATGATTAGTCCTAAAGAAAACAAAATTTAAAGGCATTAAAAAATATATTTATAGCTCTTTTTGAAGTGGCAAAGAATGAGAATCTGAGAGTGCCCATAAATTGAAGAAGAGATTTTTTTAAAGTTCTAAGTATGAGGGAATATTAATATTGCTATAGAAAAAAATGAAGGAAAGGGTATTCAGGAAAACTGTAATATTTGTATGAACTGATGCAGAATGAAGTAAACAGAATGAGGAGAACAATTATACAATGCCAACAATGTGATTGAAAGCAAACTACGGAAGTAGTTCTTATTGGTGTAATGATCATCCACAATTCCAAAGACTAACAATGAAACACCTATCTCATGATAGAGAAGTGAAGGGGCTAAGAATGCAGAATGAGATAAACATCTTTAGGAACATGTGGAAATTTTTTTGATTGAAAACACACATACACACAGAGAGACTTCTTTTGTTCTCAATTAGGGGAGGGAGCAGGTTGAGAAGGCATCTAGTCCTTCCCTGTCATTATAGGCAAAAGGATACAAGCTGAGGACTGGCCCAAGGTATTAGAATCAGGATTGAAACCTGTAGGTTTCAGTTCCAATTGTTCACTGAAGAAAACCATATACACCCAGAGAGAGGGATATGAAATATGGACCACAATGTAACATTTTCATGATCTCTATTGATATTTGCTTGCATTGTGTTGCCTTTCTCTGATTTTCTTTTTTTTCTTGTAGATAGGATTTTTCTTGTACAACTTGTCAAGTATTTCAACATTATTAACATGTAGTGGACTTCCTGCCATCTAGGGGAGGGGAGGGGACTGGGGGTAAAATTTGTAATGGAAAGCTTTGTAAAGATCAATGCTGGGGAACTACCCATACATATGTTATACAAATAAAAAGCTTTTAAAAAAATAATTAATTAATTTTAAAAAAGAAAGAAACCTATAGGTTTCAATATAGTGCACTGATGGAAGGTTGGGGGGGAGGGTAAGGAAGAGAAAGAAACAGCTATATATATATATACATATATTTTTTTTAATTTTTTGCTTTTTGCTGAGGCAATTGAGGTTAAGTGACTTGCCCAGGGTCACACAGCTAGGGAATGTTAAGTGTCTGAGACCAGATTTGAACTCAGGTCGTCCTGACTTCAGGGCTGGTGCTCACAGCTTTAATTTTTTAAAAGAAATCTACTGTGACATTAAGAATAAGCCCAGAAAATAGTTTAGAAATGAGAAAAAGAATAAAATGATCTATTTTGGAAGCTCTAATATACCAATTCCTTCTCTTTTCATACTTATTTTCACTCATTTTTAAAGATGAAACTCATGTTTATGTTTTTAGCAAAAGAATTCGTCAAATACATGAAGTATGTTTTAATTTAGAGGTCTTTTCTCAAGATTAAATAAGAATTTTTGTCTTCATTAAGGCTTTTAGCACATGAAATTATCTTTGATAAGTCTGAATACCAAATATGAAACTTAACACTTGGAAATTTAAGTGCATATGTGAAATATAAAAACACTTTCTTCTTCTATGGAACCTAATTAAAGCATATCCTTTACTTAAAATAGCAACTAGCCTTAGGAATATTAAGTTAAACAAAATCACAGTTCATAAATTTGATAGTCATTCTTCCAACACATCTAACATTAGAAACTATATTTCTAACTTTAGTATAATAGATATATACTGATGCCATATATATATATATATACACACACACACACTTAAGACATTACAACCACAATTACAGTCAAAAACAGTTTATATATTCTTCTTCCCTATCACAATTGCTGTAATCTAGCCCTTTTTATTTCTTGTCTCAACTATAACAATCTTTCTTAGTTCTTCCTGCCTTCTCTCTCTCTCTCTTTTTTTTCTGAAGCAATTGGGGTTAAGTGACTTGCCCAGGGTCACACAGCTAGGGAATGTTAAGTGTCTGAGATCAGATTTGAACTCAGGTCCTCCTGACTTCAGGGCTGGTGCTCTATCCACCTCGATGACCCGCCTCCCTTCTCTTTTTAATAATAAAAGCCTTTTATTTTCACAATACATACAAAGATAGTTTTCCACAAACCCTTGCAAAATCTTGTGTTCTAAATTTTTCTTCCTCTCTTCTCTCCCTTCCCCAAACCTGGACAGCAAGTAATACAATATAGGATGACGATCAATTCTGATGCACATGGCTCTCTTCAACAATGAAATGTTTCAAACCACCTCCAATTGTTCACTGAAGAAAGCCATATACACCCAGAGAGAGGGATGTGAAATGTGGACCACAACATAAGATTCTCATACTCCTTGATTGATGTTTGCTTAAATTGTGTTTCCTTTATCTGATATATCGTTTGTGTAGGCAAGATCTTTCTTGCACAACAATGATAAGTTTGGAAATATGTATACATATATTTGATTTGCCAATATTTTAACATAATTAACATGTAGTGGATATCCTGCCATCTAGGGGAGGGGTGGGGAGTTGGGAGGAAAAATTTGTAACGGGAAGCTATGTAAGGGTTATTGTTGAAGAATTACCCATACATATGTTATGCAAATAAAATTTAAAAAAAAAATACAATATAGGTTAAACATGTGCAATTCTTCTAAACATTATCTCCACATTTATCATGTATAGCAATCTTTTTAAAAATTATCTTCTCACCTCCCCTTCCGTATTGAAAAAAAATAAAAGCAAAATGTTTGTGATAAAATACATTTAGTCAAGCAAAACAATTTCTCATATTACCCAAGTCCAAAAATGTGTCTCATTCTACATATTTAATCTTATCATTCTCTGTCAGGAAATTGCAGTAGTAAGCTTCATTTTTGCTTCTCTGGAATCATGGTTGACCATTGCATTGATCAGATTTAATAAGACTTACAAAAGTAACCATTTTTATAATGTTGTTTCAATATAACTTGTTCTCCTGGTTCTATTCATTTCATTGTTTCTAATTTCAAAGAGTTTCCAGTTTTCTCTGAAATATCTCTTTCACTGTTTCTTGTAGTACAATAGTATTCCATTACATTTATATATCATAATTTGTTTAGCCATTTTCCAATAGGAAACCCCTATTAGTTTCCAGTTTCTTGCCACTACAAAAAGAACTAATACAAATATTTTTGTACATTTAAGACCTCCTGCTCTTTCTATAATCTCTCTGGGTTAGAGACCTAATAGTGATAAAGATTAGAATTAAACTGCTATCACAGTTTGTTTAGAACTCATTCTCTTTCCCCTAAAATTCTTTCCTCCTACCAAGTTTCCCTCTTTTTTATCTGAGGGAACTACCATCCTCTTGGACTTGTAACCTTGGTATCATCCTTGACTCCTCACTATCTCAATAGCCTCCATCTAATCTGTTGCCAAGGCTTGGAGGAGCTCACCTCTGCAGCACCTTTCCAATAAACCTCTTTTTCTTCTGTGACACTGCCTTTATTCTAAATCAAGGCACTCATCCCCTCACATTTGATTATTGCAATGGCTTGACAGTACACTGGCCCGCCCCAGTTCTACCCCCACTCCAATACATCTATTCAGCTACCAAAGTGATTTTCCTAAATCCAAAGTCTCAAAAATGTCACCTTTTATGACTGATGCCAATTCCAATGATCTTGTGATAAAAGGCCATCTATACCCAGAGAAAGGACTGTAGGAACTGAATGTGGATCACAACATAACATTCTCACTCTTTTTGTTGTTGTTCACTTGCATTTTGTTTTCTTATTCATTTACTTTCCTTTTTGATCTGATTTTTCTTGTGCAGCAAGAGAATTGTATAAATATATTTACATATGTTGGATTCAACATATTTTAACATGTATAACATATATTGGATTGCTTGTCATTTAGGAGTGGGGGAAAGGAGGAAAAAATCTGAAGCACAGGGTCAATATTGAAAAATTATCCATGTATATAGTTTGAAAATAAAAATCTTTATAAAAAAAAGTCACCTCTTAATAAACGCTAACGATTACCTATCACCTCCAGAATTAAACACAAAATCCTGTGACTTTTAAAGTCCTTTACAACTTGCCTCCTCCTATCTTTCCAGCCTTCTTACACTTTACCCCTTCTTCTTCCTCCCCACCAATCCCATATACTCTATGATCCAATGACTTTGACCTCCTTGCCTTCCTTACATATATATGCCATCTCCCAAACCATTCAAGCCTCAGTTAAAGTCCCATTTTCTTCACCCTTAATGTTAGTGTCTTCTCTCTAAGATTATTTTCAATTTATTCTGTATGTAACTTCTTTTTTTATTGTTGTTTGCATATTGTTTTTCCCTATGAGATTGTGAGGGCAGGGGCAGTTTTTGTCTCTATTATCTGTTTATAAATGCTTCTTGACTAAGAGAGTCAATTAGAATACAAAGTAGCTAAGTGATTTGCCATGATCCCACAGCCATATTTATAAACCACAGGTGAGACTTGAACTAAGGGTCATCCTGGTTTAGAAGCTGTCTTTTTCCAGCATGTTAAGTAGCCTCTAATACAAAATTACCACAAGGTATTTTAGGAGTCAGAGCACTAGTAGTTAGGGTAATAATGATACCAATACAAAGTTGTGGTAACATGAAAAATAATGACAACAGAAGGAATGACTTGCTTGAGATCATCTAGCTGACAGGACCATTACTCTCCCAATTTCTGACTTAATCTAAAGCTTATTAGTAGAGATCACTGAAATTAATCCTTTTCATTTTAATAAAGATCAAACCCAAGCTTCTCACTGATAAAGTGCCAAGAAAACTTCACCTTCTTTTTTCAATCATCAAAACATAACTCTCCTTTCAACTGAGCTACATGGATGTACTCAAATAGTAACCATGACCTCATTTCCTTCCCACTCTAATACCTTTAATGAGTACAGAATCTATTAGGGAAAATGCAGATGAAGAACTAAAATAGGTTTTACAAACTGTAGAAACAACCAAAGTATTTTCTGATTAGAAGCTTTTATGCACTTTGATTACTGGTACCCATTTATAATATATCTAAATATACTCTTTCCTTATAAATAAACCTTGTGAAAATATGTACACTTTCTGGACTTCCTGCCATCTAGGGGAGGGGAGGGGACTGGGGGTAAAATTTGTAATGGAAAGCTTTGTAAAGATCAATGCTGAGGAACTACCCATACATATGTTATACAAATAAAAAGCTTTAATAAAGAAATTAAAAAAAAAAAAAAAAGAAAAGAAATTACGTACACTATCGATGATCAACTATGACAGACTTGGTTTGTCTCATCAGTTCAGTGATCCAAGGCAATCCAAATAAACTTGGGATGGAAAACACCATCCACATCCAGAGAGAGAACTATGGAGCCTAAATGTAAATCTATACATGCTATGTTCATTTTTTGGTTTTTTTTTTTGTTTTTTTTCTTTTGTGGTTTTTCCCTTTTGTTCTGATTTTTCTCTCTCAACATGATTCATAAAGAAAAAATGTTTAAAAACTGAACGTACATGTATACCTCAAAAAAAAGTTGCTACTTACATGTAATTAGGAAAAATAAAAAGCAAAAAAGTCAAATAAAATAAAATAAAATAAAATATGCACACTTGGACTCAATAATGTGCTGACAAAAGAAATGGTGGATGCAAACTGTGCATACCCTTTGACCCAACAGTGTTTCTATTGGGCTTATATCCCAAAGATATCTTAAAGGAGGGAAAGGGACCCACATGTGCAAAAATGTTTGTGGAAGCCCTTTTTGTAGTGGCAAGAAACTGGAAATTGAAAGGATGCCCATCAATTGGAGAATGGCTGAATAAATTATGGTATATGAATGTCATGGAATATTATTGTTCGGTAAGAAAAGGCCAGCAGGATGATTTCAGAGAGGCCTGGAGAGACTTGCATGAACTGATGCTGAGTGAAATCAGCAGAACCAGGAGAACATTATACACAGCAACAAGATCAATCCTGATGGACATGGTTCTCTTCAACAATGATGTGATTCAAACCAGTTCCTATTGTTCAGCGGTGAAGATAATCATATACATCCAGAGAGAGGCCTGAGGGAACTGAGTGTGAACCACAACACAGCATTTTAAGGCTTTCTGTGAATATTTCCATGCATTTTGTTTTCCTTCTTAGGTTGTTTTTTTTTTCTTTCTCTCTTTCTAGATCTGATGTTTCTCATGTAGTAAGAAAACTGTATAGATATGTATACATATATTGGATTTGTCATATAATTTAACATATTTAGCATGTATTAGATTACCTGTCAGCTAGGGGTGGGGGGATGGGGGAAGAAGGGGAAAAGCTTAGAACAACAAAAAAAAGTTTTGCAAAGGTCAATGTAGAAAAATCACTCATGTTTTGTAAATAAAAAGCTTTTAATAAAAAAAAGAAATGGTAGATGTTTAAGGTATTTCATGATAAAAATGACAGTTAAAGCGGAAAAATTTTTAAAGATCAAAGGGATGCCATCTGCATCCAGAGAAACAATTATAAAGACTGAATATGGATTAAAGCATAGTAGTTTCATCTTTTTGTTTGTTTTTTTCTTTCTCATGGTTTTTTCTCTTTTGTTCTGATTTTTCTTATACAACATGACAAATATGGAAATATGTTTTTAAAAACTGCATGTATTTAAGCTATATCAGACTACTTACTATCTTGGGGAAAGGGAAAGGAAGGAGAAAAATTTGGAAAACAAAGTCTTACAAAAACAAATGTTAAAACTATCTGTATATGTATTTACAAAAATAAAATACTATTGAAAAAAAAAATTTTAAAGGATCATCCAAAGTAATCTCAACAGACTTTGGACAGAAAAAGCCATCCAGAAAAAGAATTAAGGAGACAATATAATTCAATACATAATATGTTCACTTCTTTTTTCTATTTTTTTTAATCTCTCCTGTGGTTTTTCCCTTTTACTGATTTTTCTCTCCCAACATGATTCATAAAGCATCATGTTGCTTTATGTTAAAAATAAATTTAAAAAAATTAAATTCAAATAAAGATCAAAGGAGCAAAATATTAGGCTTCAGTCACTCAGAACCACAAATCATGACACTGGAATTCAGTACCCAACTTTTCTTTTGGACAAGTCTGTAAAGAAACAGTGGTTTCCAGAAGTTGATTGGGCTAATCAACTAAGCAAGCATTTATTTAGTGGAGACCACTGGTACTGGAGTTACAAAGATCTGAGTTCAAATGTAGCCTGAGATACTTTCTATCTTTGTGATCCTGAGAAAGTCACTTGACCCTCAGTTTCCCCAACTGAAAAATGAGCTGAAGAAGAGAAAGGCAAACTACTCCATTATCTTTGCCAAGAAAAGGACCCAATATTTTTTCTTTTAGATCTGATTTTTCTTGTGTAGCATGATAAATGTCAAAATATGTGTAGAATAATTAAACATGTTTAACATATATTGGATTGCTTGCTATCTAGGGGAGAGGGTAGGGAGGGAGAAAAATTTGGAACACAAAGTTTTGTAAGGATAAGTGATGAAAACTAGCACTGTATATATTTTTTAAAAAGCTATTATTTAAAAAAAAAAAAAGACCAAATAAAGTAATGAAGAGTTGGATATGACTTAAAATAACTGGACTACAAAATAAGTAGTCACTAGAAGAATGAGATGAAGAGAAAAATACAATCCCTGCTTTCAAGCAGTTTATATTCAAAGGCAGGAAAGAGGCAACATATAAATAGGTATATATGCACTTATGAGGAGAAAGGCATTTGAGCTGGGTCTTGAAGTAAATTGGGAATTCCAAGAGACTTCAAGGAGATCACAGATTCAGAGCTAGAAAGAACCAATAAACCAAGTGAAGGAGGAAACACTCTAAGAACAGGAGAAAAACAGGAGGCTGGCTATTACAGTGGGCCTAAAAGTATGTGGTAGGAAATGATGTGTATGATGGATAAAAATGGAGGGCAGAGTCAGGCTGTGAAGAACTTTAAATGCTAAAAATTAAAAGTTTATATTTGATCTAAGAGCAATAGGGAGCCACTAGAACCCACTCAGTAAAAGAAAAGGGGACAAGCTCAAACCTACACTTAAGGAAAAATTACTTTGGCAGGCATATAAATGGAGTGGGAAATGACTTGAAATAAGGAGATCAATTAGGAGGCTCTTACAACATAAGAACAGCATGCAAGAATGTTTGTGGCAGCCCTTTTTGTAGTGGCTAGAAACTGGAAACTGAATGGATGCCCATCAATTGGAGAATGGCTGAATAAATTATGGTATATGAATATTATGGAATATTATTGTTCTGTAAGAAATGACCAGCAAGATGATTTCAGAGAGGCCTGGAGAGACTTGCATGAACTGATGCTGAGTGAAATGAGCAGAACCAGGAGATCATTATACACGGCAACAACAGTACTATATGACAATTAATTCTGATGGACATGGCTTTCTTCAACAATGATATGTTTCAAACCACCTCCAATTGTTCACTGAAGAAAGCCATATACACCCAGAGAGAGGGATGCGAAATGTGGACCACAACATAACATTCTCATACTCCTTGATTGATGTTTGCTTACATTGTGTTTCCTTTATCTGATATATCGTTTGTGTAGATAAGATTTTTCTTGCACAACAATGATAAGTTTGGAAATATGTATACATATATTCGATTTGCCAATATTTTAACATAATTAACATGTAGTGGATATCCTGCCATCTAGGGAAGGGGTGGGGAAGTTGGGGGGAAAAAATTTGTAACGGAAAGCTATGTAAGGGTTATTGTTGAAGAATTACCCACACATATGTTATGCAAATAAAATAAAAAAAAAGAAGAAGAAGAAAAAAAAAAAGAAAAGAAACGACCAACAGGACAATTTCAGAGAGGCCTAGAGAGACTTGCATGAACTGATGCTGAGCGAAGTGAGCAGAACCAGGAGATCATTATACACGGCAACAACAATACTATATGATGTTCAATTCTGATGGACATAGCTCTCTTCAACAATGAAACGTTTCAAACCACTTCCAATTGTTCACTCAAGCAAGCCATATACACCCAGAGAGAGGGATGTGAGATATGGACTACAACATATCATTTTCATGCTCTCTATCAATGTTTGCTTGTATTGTGTTTCCTTCTTCAGTTATTTTTTGTTCATGTAGATATGATTGTTCTTGCACAGCAAGATAAGTATGGAAATATGTATACATCTATTCGACTTGTGAAGTATTTTAATATAATTAACATGTAGTGGACTTCCTGCTATCTAGGGGAGGGGAAGGGACTAGGGGGGGAAATTTGTAACGGAAAACTTTGTAAGGGTCAATGTTGAAAAACTACCCATACATATATTATGCAAATAAAAAGCTTTAATAAAAATAAAAAATAAATTTAAAAAAACCCATAAAAACAGCAGATATCTGGGAAAGGGGTAATAAGATGTAGCAAAAGAGAGTTTGGGGACCATTGTGTCGATAATGTGGGATGACCTGGAGTGGGAGTAGAGGATGCCAACAAGAATATATGTACCTGCATAGCTGAAAGGAAGATAGTGCCTTGAACAGGAATAAGAAAGTTAGAAGCGGTGGGAATGTAGGAATAAAGATAATGAATTCTGCTTTGCACATTGAGTTTGAGATGCATATGGGATTTCAAACTTAAACTGTCCAAAGGACAGCTGGTGATGCAAAATTGAAGTTCAGGAGACAGAATTGGTTTTGGATATTAGGGAATTTTGGACTGGTTCTCTCACTGTTTCTGCATATGTCTTAATGAAAAATGCCTCTCAGCAGGTGTGTGTGTGTGTGTGTGAGTGTGTGTGTGTGTGTGTGTACACAAAGCAGAATAAAAAAATTTCTGGCAACCAGTTCAAAGATATAAAATCACCAGTGTAGAAGGGAGAAAGGTATCATTCACTTCAAAGCATCAGGAACAGCAGCAAAAGAAAGAAAAGGAGAGGCAGGATGGGCCAAGCCAATAAAAGATTTTTTCATTTCCAATACAGCAGTGGAAATATACCACTCACCAATCCTCACATTAACCTTTTTATCTTAGTCATCTGTATGTGTACAATAGCTCTTCTATTAACCTACAAACTCCATGAGAGCAAAGACAACTTTATCTATAGCTTCTACACAGTGCCTAGCACAGGGTTTACACTTACCAAGTATTTGTTTATTTGAATTGATACAATTTCCTAGTGTTGCTATTTTTATAGAGTCAATGTTAGAAAAAGGATCACAATGACAGATAAACTATAGAATGGTGAAGATGCTTTGGGGTAATTCCCAAAAACTACTTGCAAGTTCAGTAAGCATTTATAGCAAATGAACTTAAAGTATAATGGAAAAAGTCTGGATACCACCTCAGTCCCATGAAATTTATCATAATAGAATTTTGCTTATATTTTACTTCCTCTTATTATTCAAATTTCTTCCTCTTATGAAATTCCACTCCTCATAGGCATTACATAGTCATGTTACTAGGTATAACAACAAAAACAACAGTATAAAACAATATATCAAATGTTGGCCCTCAGCTTCTAAAATTTTATTAAACAGAGCATTGTAAACAATTCTGAGCAGAATCTTTACAAATTAACCCCATTAACTTCATCCTAATCTTACTCCTAAAACATGATATGATCGGAAAGTCCAAAGTTATCAAATTAATGAATTATAATTGTTTAACTTTTTTTTTTCCCCAAAAAAGGAAAGAGGATAGGGAAGAGAGTAGATTCTAAGAAGGTTATAAAGAAGAGTTACATGGGTAAGTGTGAATTGAGAGAAAGGGAGGGAGAGGACCAATTGATGATTGAGAAGCAGTACTACAAAGTAACTAAATAGCCAGTCTCAAAATAAGGAAAATCAGAATTCAAATCCTACTTCAGATACATTAAAAGTGTGAATCTGGACAAGTCAATTAGTACTTCAAGCAGCTCTAGGATGAAAAGCTATCAATCTGTATTGGAAAAGTTTTCTATACTGATAAAATCTTAAGTCAAGTAGATCACTTTATTGACATGGGATTGCAATTATAAATCTATTAATGGAATAAATCCAGGGACTAAATGCTAGTCAGAACCAAAATCTTCAAACAACACCCTAAAAAAGGAAAACACACCATTTAGAAAGAATCTTAATGTACGAGGCAAACTAATGAGTCCAGACTAAAAAATGTCTTCAGGCAAGAGTCTGCACCAATTAAAACAAGTATAGAATTTGTAAACAGTAGACACAAATTTTTAATTGTATGATTTCTACAACTGTTATGCTTCTATTATAAGAAAATCTTCCTGTGGTCATTTTCTCTTCATAATAAATAAGCAAAAGAGGAAGGTTCAGGAAAACATGCAGATGCAAAAGAATGCAAATAAACCTAAAACTCTAAAGGACATTAGTCCTTTAGACTGGTCAGTATTCTTGATCTATAAAGCAGAAGAGTGATGAACCAACTGCCAAGGCAAAATTGATCAAGAACCAAATTTGGTGTCAGTAATGGAGTAGACCCCAGCTTGTGGCTGAAGGCAAAATGGTCTCATTTGGAAACTATGTTCTTAGAAAAATTTAGAAAATCAATGATGATATTATAAGCAAATTAGGAGAACAAGGGATAATCTACCTCTTCGAGGAATTTATGACCAAAGAAGAACTGGAGAACATTATAAAATGCAAAATGGACAGATCTGATTATATTAAATTAAAAGGATTTTACAAACAAAACCCACACAGCCAAAATTAAAAGGGAAGCACAAAGCTGAGGAAAAAATTTTACAACCAGTGTTTCTGATAAAGGCCTCATTTCTAAAATATATAAAGAACTGATTCAAATGTATGTAATGCAAGTCATTCCCTAATTGATGAATGGTCAAAGGACGTAAACAATTTTCAAATGAAGAAATGAAATCTATCTATGGTCATATGAAAAAATATTCTAAATCACTATTAGAGAAATGCAAATTAAGACAACCCTGATCTGTAAGAAACGACCATCAGGACGATTTCAGAGAGGCCTGGAGAGACTTGCATGAGCTGATGCTGAGTGAAATGAGCAGAACCAGGAGATCATTATACACAGCAACAACAATATTACATGATGATCAATTCTGATGGACATGGCTCTCTGCAACAAAGAATTGTCTCAAACAAGTTCCAATTGTTCACTGAAGAAAACCATATACACCCAGAGAAAGGGATGTGAATTATGGACCGCAACATAACATTTTCATGTTCTCTATGGAGGTTTGCTTGCATTGTGTTTCCTTTCTCTGATTTTCTTTTTTTTCTTGTAGATAGGATTTTTCTTGTACAACTTGTCAAGTACTTCAACACTATTAACATGTAGTGGACTTCCTGCCTTCTAGGGGAGGGGAGGGGACTGGGGGTAAAATTTGTAATGGGAAGCTTTGTAAAGATCAATGCTGGGGAACTACCCATACATATGTTATACAAATAAAAAGCTTTAATTTAAAAAAAAAAAAAAAAGACAACGCTGAGGTACCACTAGGCACCTCTCAGATAGACTAAGACAACAGGAAAAGAAAATGATAAATATTGAAAGGATATGGGAAAATAGGATACAAATACATTGTTGATGGAGTTGTGAACTGATCCAACCTTTCTGGAGAGCAATTTGGAACTATGCCCAAAGGGCTATCAGATGGTATTATCCTTTGATGCAGCAGTACCTCTATTGAGTCTATATCCCAAAGAGATCATAAAAAAAGGGAAAAGAACCCACATGTATAAAAATGTTTGTAGCAGCCCTTTTTGTAGTGGCAAGAAACTGGAAACTGAGTGGATGCCTATCAGTTGAGGAATGGCTGAATAAGTTATGGAATATGAATGTAATATAATATTATTATTCTATATGAAATCATCAGCAGAATGATTTGTATGTAGAATACATTTGTATGAACTGATGCTAAGTGAATAGAGTAGAACCAAGAGAACATTATGTACAGCCACAAGAAGATCATGTGTTGATCAACTGTGATAGACTTGGCTCTTTTTAACAATGAGGTGATTCAGGTCAATTCCTATGGACTTGTGATAAAGAGAGCTATTTGCAACCAGAAAGAGGACTATGTGGACTGAATGTAGATCACAGCATAGTACTTTCACCTTTTTTGTTGTTGTTTGCTTGTGGTTTTTTTTCTCATTTTTTTCCCTTTTTGATCTGATTTTTCTTGTGCAATTCAATAAATGTGGAAATATGTTTAGAAGAATTGCACATGTTTAACTTATATTGGATTACTTGCGATCTAGGGAAGGGAGAAAGGGCAGGGAGGGAGAAAAAATTTGGAACAAGAAGTTTTGCAAGGGTAAATGTTGGAAATCTATTTTGCATAGGGTTTTTTTGTTTGTTTTTGCTGAGGCAATTGAGTTTAAGTGACTTGCTCAGGGTCACACAGCTACGAAGTGTTAAGTGTCTGAGGCCACATTTGAAGTCAGGTCCTCCTGACTTCAAGGCTAGTGCTCTATCCACTGCACCATCTAACTGCCCTTTGCATGTATTTTTAAAATAAAAAGCTATAATTAATTTTTTAATAACTGTGCAAACCTTTAGATCCAGCATGATAAAAGAATCAAAATGTTTGTAGCAGCTTTTTTTGTGATTGCGAAGAAATGAAAAATGAATAAATGCCCATCAATTAGAGAATAATCAATTAGCAAGTTATAGTATATGAAAGTAATGGAATATTATTTATTATTCTATGAATTCCATAAAAAATGATGAAGAAGCTGACTCTAAAAAGGCCAGGAAAGATTTACACGAACTGATGTCAAGTGAAACAAACAGAACCAGAAATACACTATGCACAGTAACAGCAAGATTATGCAATGATCAACTACCACACATAGTTGTTCTCAGCAGTTCAGTGATCTAAGACAATCTTAATAAACTTAAAAAACTTAATAAATCTTAATAAATAAAATGGAGGGAACTCCATTCCCCTCCAGACAGAGAACTATGGAGATTGAATGTAAATCAACACATGCTCTTTTTTTTTTTTCTTTTCCCTGCAGCTTGTTTTCCTCTTGTGGTTTTTCCTTTTGTTCTGATTTTTTTCTTTCTAAAATAATTCATAAGGAAATATGTAAAAAAATGAATGTACACGTATAACCAAAAAGAATGCTGTTCTTTATGTGTCACTGGGGGAAAAAAAAAAGACAAACAATGACAATAGGGAACAATGGTTAAAAAAGAGGTAGATACATAAGTAAGATGGAAGAGACTGGGAAGAGTTAAATAAAAGGAAAGCAAAAAAAAGGCTCAGGTAGTAGGGAGAGAGTAACAGGAAGCATGCAAGAAAAAAGAATACAATGAAGGCACCAAGGGAGGAGAGAGAGAGAGAGAGAGAGAGAGAGAGAGAGAGAGAGAGAGAGAGAGAGAGAGAGAGATAGCAGATAAGGAAGGGGACCAAATAAATAAGATTTGAGTGTAATGCAAATCTAGTAAATGGAACAGAGGGAAAATAAGGGCCAGAGAACAAGCTAAATGGGCTTGAAAAGTTTCAAGAAAGTAGAAATTTCCAGAAGATCAGCAATATAGCTGAAAACTAGACCTGGGGTTTTCACTTCCCATTATCTCTTTCTGTTCTACTCTTACCTTCCTAGAAACAGTTTAATACTACTGCAAAAATACTGCTCCTGAAAATCAAGCTTAGCCCTTCCAACTCGCTAACAGGTATTTTCTAAAAGACAAAGTGGTAGAGGCAAGGCAGGGTAGGAATGAGTGACATGAAAAGACTATGCCAATAGGCTGGACTAAGTCTAAGCTATCCATCCTTGACTGCATACTGAGTAGCAAAGGAGCTAGCATGGGCCAAGGAAGATAGCAAAGAGGGGTAGTAGCAGCAAAATTAGACTTTTTACTCTCACTCTTCCTCCCACCTTCTTGGTAGAATTTCCAGTTTTACCTGCTTAGCCCCACCTCTCTGCGTCCCTGCCATGGGGTTTGGGTCAGACCTGTCTAGGCATCATTGCAAGAGAATCCGCCCAGCACGCAGTCCTGGGACCTGGCGCCATATTTCCTGTTAGTCCCTGCCCCTCCCCAACCTACTGCATCATCACGCCCCCACTTCACAGAGCAGATTACCTAAATTGGACTTTAGACAGAAACTTCACTTATCAGGGAGTCACAGGCAGAATTCCCAGGGAAGGACTAGTTTTAGTTCATGACTGTTCCTGTGGCTGGCCACTCAGCTGTCATGTGGTTCCTGACCAAGATCAGAGCCAAATACTGAATTAGAGAGTTGGAAAAGGCCTTATAAATTATCCATTTCAACCTGTTACTTAATGCAAGAGTCCCCCTATATGAAAAGTGACCATCCATGCTCTGTTCAAACTTCTGGAAAGTAAACAGATTCTAGGGTCAGATCCAAATCCTTACTCCTTCTGCATATGAGGGAACCAATTTTCCTCTAACTTATAACAAGTTGTCTATTTCCTAAATCCCCCACTGCAAGGCTGCATGGAGAAGAGGTATCAGACTTATTGCCATGTTCACAAAAACAAGTACAAACATAGGAAAGGAGATACACTGACTGTTACCACTACCCCTTAGACTCAGCTGCCACCCGTTAAGGAAAGGTAAGATATTTCCATCATATAAAGCCTCAGCCCAAAACACAACCTTTAGCCATAAACCAAATGCTCACATAAGATGAAAGCTGAAAATTTCCAACAAGACTGGGTTTTTAATAACTATCTTCAACTTGGAACCAACTGGACTAGTCCCTGAGCATGAGGAATACTGGGAACTGAAACAAGAAAGCAGAATGCCAAGGGAAAAGAAAAGCCAAGCTCATAGGAGGTGAGAGAAAATATTTTCTAGTTCTAGTTCTATGTCTAGAGACATATTTTCTAGTTATCCTAGTTGAGGCAGCAAGGTGGCACAGGAGAGAATGCTGGAAAACAAGAGTCAGGAAATTCAAATCCAGTATTGGACAGCTCTGTGATCCTGGACAAGTCACTTAGCCTGTCTGAGTTTTCTTAATTGAGGATAATAATAGCACCTACTTTTCAGGGTTGTCATGAGGAACAAAAGATAAAATTTGTAAAGCTCCTAGCATTTAGTAGGTTCTTAGTAAACATTTGTTTCCTTACTTTCTTATTGTCTGCCATAGACTTTTAGAGAGAATTTTTGTCCAAGAAGGGGCCAAAGGTGAATGGGAGAATGAATAAGGGAGGAAGAGAAATCATTCACCTCCTCAATACCTCATTGCTAGTTTGTTGACATGTGCTCTATCTCCTACAGGAAACAAGTTCAGAGCAGGATAGGTCCCCACATCTCCAGCTACCAGGAGGGTAATGAAGCTAATGAACCATTAACCACAACTCTTATCTAACAGCTAGCCAGTAATAATCCCCAGAGGAACTCATCTGTAGCCCAAAAACAAGTATTTCCATAACAATTACATGGAATTCAGGAAATAAGGCCAAAAAACCTGAATGCAGCACAGGAAACAGGGACACAGCTAACAGACAGAAACAGGACCTGAGCCACAAATCCTTCTTCTACCTGAAATGCTTGAAAACAGAAAACCAGGACCAGCACAAACTGGAAGAGATAAAACTTTTAATCCATCCCTTAAATAACACAAAATATTCTCCCATGTAGAATAATACCACAACCTCAGAAGTCATCCCACCTAGTTTCTAGGCAGAACTTCCCTCTAGGCTAGCCCAGCCTGTTGATGGGATATCTCCTAAATTGAAAGAACTGAAAGGAGATTTTAGCAATCTCACTTAGTCATCAGTTCTACTAGTTCACAGTACCCACTTCCCCAATATCTAGCCCCCCACTTTTCCTTTTACTCCAGCCTTTCCTTCTAATTTGGTCCTCAGAGGAAATGAGAAAAGCAGGTGCCCTTCCTCCATACAATAACCATGAAGACCTATGATTTCCAGACTGAGATTCAGCTTTTAATTCAACAAACATTTATTAAGAATCTGCTATGTCTAAGGAACTGTTCTATGTGCTGGGCCACAAATATAAACTAAAACACAATCTCTACACTCCAAAGAGCTCACACAGTCTAAGAGAATTGGACAAGCCAATTTATCTTCTCCCCTGAGGACTATTATATTTTGTTGATTGTATTCCCAGTGCCTAGTATAGTATCTTATACCTAATAGGCAATTAATAAACACTGGTTGAATTTTTTTCAACTACCTTCCTTGCCCATTTCTAATAGAACACTGCTCTTTTCAAAACATTAAGTCCAAAGAGCATAGCTCATTGTGGAAACCCCCCAAGACCTCATCTTTGACCATTAAAGCAGAGGAGGTAGATTAGAAAATGGGGAGACAGCAATACAAGCAGTCAAAGGAGAAAAGCAGTTGTACACCAGACTAAAAGTCCAGGAAGCAGCCCTACTTTCTGCATCTTACCAGTGGGGAGTTAGAAACAGACACTTCCCTTCCTGCTTCATCTTTACTCATCAACTATCCCATGATGCTCTCCCCAGACTGATCTCAAACAATCATGGCATTCTCCCCTCCCCATCTTCCCAAGCCCATTTCAGGAACCCAAGTGCAAGGTCCTAATTCTGAGACAGCAATCATTTGATAATACTATCTTATATTTATATCTAACTATTATCTTATTTCATCCCCGACACAAATTTGTGAGGTAGGACAGGGCAGAAAAAAAAAAAAAAAAAAAAAGGAAATCCAGAAGTTAAAAGTGATTTACTCAACCACCCTGATCTCCTGACTTACACAATTTCACTATCCTCTGAACATACTTCAACTTGTATTCAACCATACTCCTAATTCAACTCTACTAAATCAGTCTTGAGTTCTTTTTATTTCATCCATTACCCTGAAGATTACAGACTTCAGCAATTGTTTCTCTTTTCTTCGGTTCTCGATTAACTTTCTATCAGCTAATATGACTTCCCAAGTTTCTCTGAATCTGTCCTTTTCAAATTTCTAATGGCACGATAATATTCCTTTATATTCATATATCTTAAGTTATGGGCACTCCTTTTACTTTCCAGTTCTTTACAATAAGTAGGGTTCTATAAATATTTTTGACTATATGAGTCTTTTCCTTTGTCATTTCTCTAGCTTATCTATTCTTTCCTACTCTCTCCAGATTACAAGGAAATCCCCAGCTTAATACTACCCAGTTAGAGTCAAAATGGCTAGGAATTCCCACAAGATGTAAAAGAAATTAGAAGAGGACAGAGAGTCCATGATTCAGTAATTTTTGACCCTTAAAGCTACTAACTAGAAAAAGAGAAAGGCTAAAGTGTCAGATTGCCTCTGGTAATTCAGAGAGGACATTTTGTCTGAAAGCTCTTCAACTTCTTGAATCTTAGCTATGGCACAAGGGACTTAGCAAAGCCAGTACATTTCTAAGGTAAAATCAGAACACAAGGAACAAGGAAAAGGAGAAAAGAAGAAAAAGAAAGAGAAATGAAAGAAACCAAAAGGAAAAGGGAAAAATAAGAGAAGAAAAAAAGATAACACAAAATCCATATACTGTTTACCTCATAAGCATAGATACAAAGATGAGACAGATTAAACATTCATATAATTCAAACACCAAAACATTGTCCACATATAGATATAAGTATAAATAGGTTGTATAGCAGACTAATACACAAACCAGACAGCTAGCCTAAACGGACAAATCAAAAAAGCGAAGGCTCCACCAAAATGAGTTTTCCATTGTTTCAGAGGAAAGGGAGTTTATGAAAGAAACAAAAACTGTGACCCAAGGGTAGAGGAAGGGCAGTGTATTTCTGGGCTGGGGAAAAAAAATCCACCCAATCAACAAACACCTCCCCCTCCCCAAGGGGAATGGTCAGTAAGTCAACAACAAAGATAAAGTTCTCCAGAGGTGGAACAGTAGGAGAGGAGTCAATGGAAGCTCCGCCTGTTTGTGTGGAATTTCTAATTTCAACTTTAGTCCAACTTTGGGAATAACTGGCCCCCAGAAGCAATAACCGTGACTTGCAAATGGTAAGGAACTAAGGGAAAGGGGGAGGGAAGGCCCATTCACATGGAAAAAAGCAACTAGCTAAAGAAAAGATCTCCTCAGCAACAGGACAGAAATCTTCAGCCCCTTCCCTGCCCAATTCACAATCTACCATAAGCTGTGACCCCAGCCAGGTGGTGGGAAGACACAAAAGGCAATTTCACGAGCTATTTCTCATTAAGTGCGAGTGTCATAGATCCCCCTCACTGGGTTGTATAAGTATGCGTGGGGAGTGAGCGGGTAGGCACAACCCCTTAAAGGATTGTTTATGTAGGTTATGTACAAGGGAAGAGAATAAGAATTCATATGGTGCCTAGTAAGTGCCAGGCGCTTTACAAATATCGCGTATATTATGTGTGTGTATATGAATGTATGGATGTATATATATATATATATATGTGAGGGAGAAAGATCGAAGCGTGGCGGTGACCAAGACCGAGACCGCGACCAAGAAACCTACAGCACAAAGCCCTAAGCCCTTAGTAGGGCTAAAATGCGGATGGGTGAAACAGGATGTGTGGGGGCAGGGGCCAAAACACTTTCCTAAATGAGGGACGAGCCTAGGAGAGGGGAGGAGCACCCGACCCCCACCCTACTCCTGCGATCCTCTTCAAAGCCCAGAGCACTCACACAGGGTCGCCGCCGTGAAAAGAAGGAGAAGATGCCTCTGCCCGGGCCGGTTCATCATCCTGATCCTAATTCCGATCCCCATCCAGATCCCGATTCCGATTTCCCGATCGGTGCCGCTAGCCAAGCTGCCCGAAGCGTAAGAGTAGCCTCTTCCACGGCCGCCGCGCCCAGACTGAACTGCAGCCACCAGGTGGGATCCCGCCCCCCACTTCCCGCCACTCTCGATTGGCTAGCGCTCCGCCCCGATATAGTTTGATTGGTAGAGAGAGCTGCCTCGGCTCCTGAGTGACTCACCGTAGCCAGGTGCAACTCCACCTCGCACCTAACTCCGGGTAGGATTGGCATAATTCCAAGACCGAAACTTTTCTGATTGGTTTAGGCAAATGTCAGTCCTCCGGATTAACTCGTAGTTTTCTCCAGGTGAGGGCCAATGTGATTGGATAGTATCCCTGTTGGTGGTGAACCGTTGAACGAATGGCTGGGGTCTGGAAAGAGGAGGAGTGAGGTAGCATTTCAGGTAAGGAGGGAGGAGAGGAGCCCCAAGTCTGGGAACTCAATATCTCATGTTCCTTGACTACCAAGAACCTCCTAGGCACTGCGGAAAAAGATCGTTGGACCGTGAGAATGCTTTTTCCATAACATTATGTTCAGTTACCTTCAGTATAACCTCCACTGGGTCGTTCTACATTCAAGGCAGTTAATTTATTGTTAAGGCCACATTATGTCGGTTATTTTATTCATGGTTTACTAATCCTATTATATTCTTCACCGGCCTTCTTCCAGACCTCTCTCTTCAAGCGCCCAAATCCACCTTTGCCCTTTGATCTCAGCAGTTTTCACCTCATCGAGATCTTGACCTTACAATTCTAGCTCTCTTAACTACCTTTCTTCCCTCCTCTACCATTTTTCTTGACTCATCCTGCATCCCTGAAGTAGAGTTTTGGGCAATCACTTCTACTTTCTGAGCCTTCCTTTTCTCATCTATAAAAAAGGAAGTTCAACTAGATGATCCAAGTCCACTTTCAACTCTGTTACTTAATGTTTCATCTCTCTCTCAAAGGAAAAGGGTGAGTTTACTTCTTGCAGTTACCAATCCAAACCATCACATTCTTCACATTCTCTCCTGTTTCCTGACCTTCCTTTAATCTGATATTCACAGGATTATAAATTTAAAGCTGGAAAGAACCTAGGAGTCATTCAGTCTAACCCCATTTTATAAACGAGGAATCTGAGGTTCAGAGAGATTTAATGACTTTCCCTTTAGAGGAGAATTTGTTTAATTTTTATTTCAGTGTTTAATAAAATGCTTGTTGATTCGCTAATTTCCCAGAGTCACAAAAATAATGACAGAACTAGGATTTGAATCCAGGTCATCTAAGTACAACTCCAACGCTTTATAATACACTTGCTTTTGAAAAGGGGGACTTTTAGGGACAGGTAGACTGAGCAGTGAAGAGTACCAGCCCTGGAGTCAGGCAGAACTGACTTCAGATCTGGCCTCAGGCACTTCACCGGTATTAGCTGTGTGACCCTGGGCAAATTATTTAACCCCAATTGCCCCACCAAAAAAAAAAAAAAAAAAAAAGAAAAGAAAAGAAAAGAAAAAAGATAGAAGACAGATTGAAGGGAATATTCTTTTCTTTCAAAGAGTCATGAAAATGGGGACATTTGCCCTTCTACAATATTGTGATTCCTTTCACACATGATTAGGAAAAGAGAACTACTATATTCATTGTTTTTGTTTTTTGTTTTTTTTAAGGGAAATTATCAGAGTATTCAACCTGTAGACTGCTGACTTGATTTTGATACCTTGGAAAAATCTAAATCATATGTAAAAAAGAAACAATTGGCAAACAATTAGAAAGGGAAGTGATGATTACAGAGAGTTTGGCTTCCAAAAGAACAGGTTATACCATACTAATCTCATTTCCTGTTTTTACAGAATTATTAAACTAGTATATAATGGGAATGCTGTAGATATAATTTATCCAGATTTTAGTAAAGCTTTTGATAAAGTATCATATACTAATCCTTTTTTTTTAAAAAAAATGTTTTTAATTGATGTTTCTTGTTTTTTTGCATCATCAGTTTGCTGTAGCATCTCTTCCTGTCATGCCTTCCCTCTCCTACCTAGAAAGCCTTCCCATTTAACAAATAGTATTTTTAATCCAAAAAAGAAAAGAAAAGAAAAAGAGGGGAAAATCAGCACAATCGATCAATACATTAAAAAAGTTCAAAAATATGCAAAGCACAGAATTTATGGATTTCCCACATCCACCAAAGTAAGTTGGGAGAGTCCTCTCATATCTCTTTTTTCAAGTCATGTTTGATCTTTATACTTTTGAAAATTTGTTTTTAATTATTTTGTAGGTGGTTGTTATTTCTACTTACTTTGTTGTGGTCACTGAGTGTCTTACCTCTTTAATCTACTTCTCAACATCTGTACATGTAAATCTGTGCATGCCTCTCTGTATTTGTCACATTTATCACTTATTACAGTATACACTCATATTACACAATTTCTTTAGCCATTCCTCAAGTGATGAGTACCTACTTTGTTTGCAATTCTTTGCTGTCACAAAAAGTGCTGCTATATAATATTTAGTGCATATGGGGACATTTGTGATCTTTTTGTTATCAATAGCTTCCTTGGATTAAAAGAGAACAACATTTTGGTCACCTTATTTGCATAATTCCAAATTGTTTTCTAAAATGTTTGTACTGATTCATAGTTCCACCAACAATGCATCAGTGTGCCTATCATATTACAATCCCTCCAACATTAACTATTGCCTTTTTTTGGTTATCTTTGCCAAATTGCAAGGTGCAAGCTAAAAACTTAAAGAATTCTTTTGATTGGATTTTCTTTTATTAATAGTGATTTATAGAATTCTTTCATGTGGTTGTAAATACTTAGCAATTCATTTGAGAACTTTTTGTTCATATCCTTTAACCATTTATCCATTGGAGAATAATTGTTAATTGCTTATGTATCTTGAATATCAGATTCTTATCAGTGAAATTTGATTAAAAAGAATTTCCCATTTGAAAGTTTCCCTGATTATCCTGGATTTATTAGTTTTATCTGTGCAGAAAATTTTCAGTTTCATGTAATAAAAGTTATCTATCTCATCTTTTCTAATTGCCTTTGACCTTTGTTTAAGAATATATCTTCTACACATAGCTGTGAGAGATATGTAATGTTCTATTTTAATTTTTTTATTGCAGGATCTTTAATATTAAAGGTATATACATCTATTTAGAATGTATTATGGAATATGGTGTAAGGTGTTGGTCTATGCCTGATTTCTGCCAGTATTCTTTCCAGTTATATACTGTTACAATAGAGGATATAGAGAGAGATGGACTAGAAAATAATACAGAGAGATTCAGAGCTAGTTTGAGGGTCAGAGTCAGAATCTAGTTAATTCTTCAATGTCAAAGTGGCAGGATGATTTCACTGGAATGCTCCAAGGATCTGTCCTTGACCATGTGGAGTTTAATATTTTTTCATTTATGATTTGGACAAAAGCACAGATGATACACACTTATCAAATTTACAGATGACCAGAAGCTGGGATAAATAGAAAATACTGGGTGATAGAGTCAAAATCTAAAAGGATCTTTACAGGAGGAAAAAAAAAAAATAGAATTTCAGGCATGGGAGACAGTGAGTGAAAATGGCAAGATAGCAAAAAGTAGAATTTAATTTTACCCTACAATACTCCAAACAGATCTAGAAAATGTGCCAGAAACACAAGGTTTTGTAAGAGTCAATGTTGAAAAATTATCCATGCATATTTTTTGAAAATAAAAGCTTTTTTTTTTAATTAAAGCTTTTTATTTGCATAACATGCATGGGTAGTTCTTCAACATTGACCATTACAAAGCTTTCTGTTACAAATTTCCCCCCCTATTACCCTCCTCTCCCCTAGATGGCAGGAAGTCCACTATATGTTAATTATATTAAAATATTTGACAAGTCGAATATATGTTTACATGTTTCCATACTTATCTTGCTGTGCTAGAGCAATTGTATCTACATGAACAAAAAAGATCTGATAAAAGAAACCCAATGCAAGCAATCATCAATACAGAGCATGAAAGTGATATATTGTAGTCCATATCTCATGTCCCTCTCTCTGGGTGTATATGGCCTTCTTTACTGAACAATTGGAACTGGTTTGAAACATTTCATTATTGAAGAGAGCCACGTCTATCAGAATTGATCATCATATAGTATTGTTGTTGCCATGTATAATAATCTCTTGGTTCTGCTTGTTTCACTCAGCATCAGTTCATGCAAGTCTCTCCAGGCCTCTCTAAAATCATCCTGCTGGTCGTTTCTTACAGAACAATAATATTCCATAACATTCATATACCATAATTTATTCAGCCATTCTCCAATTGATGGGCATCCATTCAGTTTCCAGTTTCTTGCCACTACAAAAAGGGCTGCCACAAACATTTTTGCATATGTGGGTCCCTTTCCCTCCTTTAAGATCTCTTTGGCATATAGGCCCAGTAGAAACACTGCTGGGTCAAAGGGTATGCATAGTGTGATAACTTTTTGAGCATAGTTCCAAATTGCTCTCCAGAATGGTTGGATCCATTCACAGTTCCACCAACAATGTATTAGTGTCCCAGCTTTCCCACATCCCCTCCAGCATTCATCATTATCTTTTCCTGTCATTTTAGCCAATCTGACAGGTGTGTAGTGGTACCTCAGAGTTGTCTTAATTTGCATTTCTCTGATCAATAGTGATTTGGAGCACCTTTTCATATGAATAGAAATGGTTTTAATTTCTTCATCTGAAAATTGTCTGTTCATATCCTTTGACCATTTATCTAGTGGAGAGTGGCTTGAATTCTTACAAATATGAGATAATTCTTTATATATTTTAGAGATGAGGCCTTTATTAGAACCCTTTAATGTAAAGATAATTTCCCAATTTGTTGCTTCCCTCATAATTTTGTCTGCTTTAGTTTTGTTTGTACATAAACTTTTTAACTTAATATAGTCAAAATTATCTATCTGGTGTTCAGTTAAGAAAGAGTTCCAAATCTTCTTGGGACATAAATTTATTCCACCTCCACAAGTCTGAGAGGTAAACTATCCGATGTTCCTCTAATTTGCTCATAATATCACTCTTTATATCTAGATCATGAACCCATTTAGATCTTATCTTGGTATGTGGTGTTAGGTGTGGATCAAGCCCTAATTTCTTCCATACTAGTTTCCATACTATTTTCCAATTTTCCCAGCAGTTTTTGCCAAATAGTGAGTACTTCTCCCAAAAGCTGGAGTCTTTGGGTTTGTCAAACACTAAATTGCTATAGTTATTGCCTAGTTTGTCCTGAGATCCTATCCTATGCCACTGATCGACTGCTCTATTTCTCAGCCAGTACCAAATGGTTTTGATGACCGCAACTTTATAATATAGTTTTAGATGTGGTACAGCAAGGCCACCTTCATCAGCCTTTTTTTTCATTAATTCCTTTGAAATTCTTGACCTTTTGTTCTTCCAAATGAACTTTGCTACTGTTTTTTCTAGATCTGTAAGATAATTTCTTGGGAGTTTGATTGGTATGGCACTAAATAAGAAAATTAGTTTGGGTAGTATTGTCATTTTTATTATATTCGCTCGGCCTACCCATGAGCATTTAATATTTTTCCAGTTGACTAGGTCTGATTTTATGTGACAAGTGTTTTGTACTTCAGTTCGTATAGTTTCTGATTTTTCCTTGGCAGATTGATTTCCAAATAGAAAATAAAAAGCTTTAATAAAAAAAAAAAGAAAATTTCTATAATCAGATCAAGTGGTCAGTAGAAGACATGAGCACAATGCAAGTATGTAAGATCTTGCTGTTTTCAATCTGGATTTATCATCATTCCTTATCCCAAACATTATTATAACTTATTAAATAAATAAGTCCTCAGGCTTGTCATCTGCCTACTAATATTTATGTAATCATGAACAAGATAAAACCCCTAATATAGCTCATCCTTTATGATAGATATAGGAATAATTAAAGGTAAAAAAAGTTAGTAGAGCAAAGATGCAAACACAGTACATCTAAGCTACTATAATAAAATGCATGTGTGTGAGATCTGAGCTATTTTGCCTAGAATTATAGTCCTTTCTTTATCCTAAATAGCTTAGTGAATAAGAATTTTGCCTCATCTACTTGTTCTGAAATATGCATTTCTGTATAAAATAAAGTTCTTAATGTTTCAAAATGATATAGGAATCAATTGGACATCCATGTAATTGTTTATGGAAATAAGTTATTATTCAATTAACTATTAAACCAAATCAGAAATATTTTCAGTTTGATTTGAAGAAAAGGATTTTAATGCAATTAGTTTTGTTAGGGGGAAGTTATTTATGAAATATTTTGAATTGCATTTTATTAATATTATTATTTTGTTAAAGCTTATCACTAATGTAGAAATAATATAAAGCATGTCCTGTAGAACAAACATGTTTTGTTATAAAGCATTAATAGGTACTGTTTTAAAACTGAAAAGAAAAAGGTACCAGATCAAGATTTAGACACAAAAGATAACTATAAACATATTATGGAGAACAAGGGATAGTTTACTTGTCAGATCCTTGGAGAAAGGAGAAGTTTATGACCAAACAATAAATAGAGAACATTATAAAATGCAAAATGGACAACTTTGATTATATTAAATTTTAAAATGTTTTGAATAAAAAAAAAACAACGCAGCCAAGATTAAAAAGGGAAGCAGAAAGCTGGGGAACAATTTTTATAGCAAGTGTTTATGATGAAAGTTTCATTTCTATAATATATGTAAAGAACCGAGTCAAATTGATGAGTATACAAGTCATTCCCCGATTAATAAATGGTTAAAAGATAAGAACAAACAATTTTCAAATGAAGAAATTTAAAACCATCTAAAGTCATATGAAAAAATGCTCTAAATCACTATTGATTAAAGAAATGCAAATTAAAATAACTCAGAGGTATCACTTCATACCTCTCAGATTGGCTAAGATGACAGGAAAAAATAATGTTAAATATAGGAGAGAATATGGGAAAACTGGGACACTAATACACTGTTGGTGGAGTTGTGAACCTTTCCAACCATTCTGGAGAGCAATTTGAAACTCTGCTCAAAGGGCTATCAAACTGTGCACCCTTTAATCCATCAATGCCATTATTGGGTCTGTATCCCAAAGAGATCATCATAAAGGAGGGGAAAGGATGCATATGTGCAAAAATTTTTTTGTAGTGGCAAAGGACTGGAAAATGAGTGGATGCCTCTCAATTGGGGGATGGCTGAATAAGTTATAGTCTATGAAAGTAATGGAATACTATTGTTCTATTAAAAAATGATGAACAAGTTGATTTTGTTTTGTTTTGGTTTTTTGATTAAAGCTGTTTATTTTCAAAACATATACATAGATAATTTTCAGTATTCACCTTTGCAAAATCTTGTGTTCCAAATTTTTTTTCCTTCCCTTCCCCTCAACCCCTCCACTAAACAGCAAATAATCTAATCTGTTAAACATGTGTATAGAAGCATATGCAATGCTTCTATACATATTTCCACAATTATCATGGTACACAAGAAAAATTAAATCAAAAAGGAAAAAAATGAGAAAGAAAACAAAATACAACAATAAAAAAAGTGAAAATACTATGTTGTGATCCACATTCAGTCCCCATAGTCCTCTCTCTGGGTGTAAATGGCTCTCTTCATCATAAGACCATTGGAACTGGCTTGAATCATTTTGCTGTTGAAAAGAGCCACATCCATCTGAATTGATCATTGTATAATCTTGCTGTTGCTGTATACAATGTTCACTTGGTTCTACTCACTTCACTTAGCATCAGTTCATATAAGTCACTCCGGGCCTTTCTGAAATCATTCTGCTGATCATTTCTTATAGAACAACAATATTCTATAACATTCATATACCGTAACTTATTCAGCCATTCTCCAATTGGTGGGCATCCACTCAGTTTCCAATTTCTTGTCACTACAAAAGAACTGCTATAAACATTTTTACACATATGGGTCTTTTTCCCTTTCTTATGATCTCTTTGGGATACAGACAGGCTCAGTAGAGACACTACTGGATGAACAGGTTGATTTTAGAAAAGTCTGGAAAAATATACATGAAGTGATGCTGAATGAAGCAAGTAGAACCAGGAAAATATTGTACACAATAAAAGCAATATTATGTGATCAACTATGATAGACTTAGCTGTTCTCAGCAGCTGGGTGATTTAAGACAATTCCAATAGACTTGGGATGGAAAATGCCATCTGCATTCAGAGACTGAATGTGGCTCAAAACATAGCTTTTTCATCTTTTTTTCTTCTGTTTTTTTTCTCTCATGGTTTTTCTCTTGTTCTAATTTTTCTGTCACAACATGATTCATATGGAAATGTGTAATAAAAAAAAGAATATACATATATAACTTAAAAGAAAAAAATTAAAAAGAAAAGAAAATGTATCAGGCTAGATTGTGATTAAGGAATCCAAGAAAAAATCAAAGTGAGTAATTTTTCCAGCCTAGGTTAGTATAGCTCGAGGCAAAAGAGAAGTCTACTGACACTGAGGATATGATCTCTCCAGGAATGATCCTAAGTTATATACTAAGCAAGGAATTTGGTCAGAAACAAGCCACGTGACTCTTGATTCCAGGAAGAAAAAGGGGCATCAGTTTCAGGTCTCAACCCAATCCGAAATCTATAGCGAAATCATTAGGGCAGAAATCTAAGAACAAAGGGGAGTCAATTGTGCTGTCACTGAATCAGCAGAGCTTTCCAGATGGCTCATAGTAACTGAGGCCAGTAGCAGTCTACTAGAACTTGACAAGTATGTTGATCTGACTCAACTTAGGTCAAGAATTTGAAGAGCTGAAGTATGATGACTTTACCCAAGATGAGACCTTTTGGGGAGCATGAGGTCCCCAGCATGAAGAATCCCAGAGATCCTGGAATAATGGAATACTCAATACCCCAAAAAGGCAGCAGCAGAAATCTAGAAGACAAGAGGTCAGTGCAGACGTTCCCTCTAGAATTCCTCAGAGCCTGCCCCTAATATAAAATCCAAAGTCACAAAATAGACTGTACAAATAAGCAAACCAAATTAGAATCCCAACATAAAAAAAAAAACTATTGGGTTGCTTAGGATACAAATCCAAGGAGAATACCTCCAAAACATGTATAAGCAAAGCATTAAAAAAAAAAAAAAAAAAAAAAAAAAACATAGTTCAGCAGCCCTGAAGTCAGGAGGACCTGAGTTCAAATTTGATCTCAGACACTTAACACTTCCTAGCTGTGTGACCCTGGGCAAGTCAGTTAACCCTCAGCAAAAAAAAAAAAAAAAAAAAAGCATAGCTCAGGCACAAATTCAACTAGGATTCACAGAAGAAATGAAGAAAGTATTTTTAAAGAGTTTTTTTCTTTTAATTAAAGCTTTTTATTTTACAAAACACATGCATGAGTAATTCTGCAACATTAACCCTTGCAAAACTTTATATTCCAATTTTCCCCCCCCTCCTCCACTCCCTCCCCTAGATGGCAAGTAGTCCAATATATGTTAAACATGGTAGAAATATATGTTAAATCCAACATATGCATACATATTTATACAATTATTTTGCTACATGGGGAAAATCAAATCAGACTGGGAAAAAAATGAGAAAGTAAAATGCAAGCAAACAACAAAAAAAGTAAAAAAGCTATGTTGTAAACCACATTAGTTCCCACAGTCCTCTCTCTGGTGCAAATGGCTCTCTTTATCACAAGATCTTGGAACTGATCTGAATCATCTCATTGTTGAAGAGGGCCATGTCCATCAGAATTGATCAACACATAATCTTATTGCCATGTATAATGTTCTCCTGGTTCTGCTGATTTCACTCAGCATCAGTTCATGCAAGTCTCTCCAGGCCTCTCTGAAATCGCTGCTGGTCATTTCTTACAGAACAATAATATTCCATAACATTCACGTCATAACTTATTTAGCCATTCTTCAACTGATGAGCATCCACCCAGTTTCTAGTTTCTTACCACTACAAAAAGGGCTGCCACAAACATTCTTGCACATGTGGGTCTCTTTCCCTCCTTTGAGATCTCTTTGGGATATAAGCCTAGTAGAAACACTGCTGGATCAAAGGATATGCACAGTTTGATAACTTAAGAGTTTTTTTTTTTAATTTATATAAATGAAATGAGATTACTAATGGGGGGAAAACTGGAAAAGAAATAAGAACTATGCAAGAAAGAACTGGAAAAAAAGTTAACTTGGAAAAAGAGGTATAAAGTCTTACCCAAACAGCAAATTCCCTAAAAATTAGAATGGCTCTTATAGAAGCCAATGACTCCATAAGGCAACAAGAAATTTTAAAACAAAGTCAAAAGACTGAAAAAAAATAGAAGAAAATATAAGATATCTCATAAGCAAAAGTAATTGACATGGAAAACAAATCATTGGATCATAAGAATCGTTGGACTGAAAGTCATGAACAAAAAGACTAGATATCATTTCTCAAGAAATCATAGAAGAAAAACTGCTCAGATCTCTTAGAATCAAAGAGCAAAGTAAGAAATGGAATTCATTGTTCATCTCTTGAACCCAAAATAACTCCCAAGAACATTATAACCAAAATCCAGCCCAAGTCAAAGAAAAAAAAAAAATTCTTCAAACCCCAGAAAAAAGGAATTCGGTTAACCAAGGAACTTCAGTCAGAATAACAGGGTTTAGCAGCTACCAATATAAAGAAAATGGGAGCTTAGGATATGATACTCCAGAAGGCAAAGGCTATAAGCTTATAACCAAGAATCAATTGCCCAGCAAAACCAAGTATAATGCTTCAGGGAAAATAATGGATCATTAATGAAACAAAAGACTTCCAAGTAGCCTTGTAGAAAAGACCAGAGCTGCATATAAAGTTCAAAATACAAATATAGGAGGCAAGAGAAACAAAGCTAAACATCAGCAAACAATGATAAGGAACTCATAGAAGAAGATGATACATGTATCCTTTTAGAACTCTTATTATCAAGATCATAATGGGACATAAATAGAGGGAGGGCCTGGAAATGTCTCTATTGTATTTTGATTATCTTGAAGGAAGAATGAAAAGAAGGGAGAAAAGAATTCACTTGGAGAAAAAAAAGGAAGAAAAAGGAAAGAAGAGATTATCTCACATAATCAGGGGATAGAAATAGAAGTTTATTTAAAAAAAAATTAGGGTTCAGGACCAGCTGATAATTCAACTTCACCTGAATTTGTCAAAGTAGGGAAAATGGAATAAGCATTTGTACAATTAAACACTTTCATAAATATTATCTCATTTGATCCTTACAATAACCTTGTGAGATAGATACTATTAACATCTTTTTTTTTTTTTTAAACAATTGAGAAAACAAAGCCAAATTGCAGTGTGACTTGTCCAAGATCATACAGGTAGTAAATGTCTGTGGACACGATTTTAATTTGAATCTTTTGTATTACAGATGGCACCTCATCTATTGTGCCACTTAGATGCCTAAACAATACATACAATAACAATAATATTGTATAGATGATTTTGAAAGACTTGGGAAATCTGACCAATGCAACGGCCAACCATGATTTCAAAGAACTCATGAAGAAACATGCTAACCACTTCATGGTAGAGAAGTGATATTCTCAGAGTACTGATTAAGGCATATTTTTTGGACATGACCAATAGAGGAATGGCACAATAGATAGCAAGGTGGCTCTAGACTCAAGAAGATACAAATTTGTTTTTTTGTTTTTATAAAGCTTTTATTTTCAAAACATATACACAGATAATTTTTTAACATTGACCCTTGCATAATCTTGTATTTCAGATTTTACCCTCCTTCCCTCCATCTCTTCCCCTACATGGCAAATAATCCAATATATGTTATACATGTTTAAAATATGTTAAATCCAATATTTGTAAATATATTTATACAATTCTCTTGCTGCACAAGAAAAATCAGATCAAAAAGGAAAGAAAATAAGTAAGAAAAAAAATTCAAGTGAACAACAACAAAAAGAGTGAGAATGTTATATTGTGATCCACATTCAGTTCCCACAATCTTCTCTCTGGGTATAGATGGCTCTCTTTGTCACAAGATCATTGGAACTGGTTTGAATCATCTCATTGTTGAAGAGAGCCACATTCATCAGAATTGATCATCATATAATATTGATGTTGCCGTGTACAATGATCTCCTGGTTCTGCTCATTTCACTTAGCATCAGTTCATGTAAGTCTCTCCAGGCCTCTCTGAAATCGTCCTGCTGGTCGTTTCTTACAGAGCAATAATATTCCATAGCATTCATATACCATAATTTATTCAGCCATGATCCAACTGATGGGCATCCACTCAGTTTTCAATTTAAAAGATATAAATTTGAACACAGTCTCAGACACTCACTAGATTTGTGACCATGGGTTAAATACTTAACTTTTCTGTCAGCTTCAGTTTCTTCATTTGTAAAATGGAAGTGATAATATTAGTATCTACACCCCAGGGTTATTATGAGGATCAAATGAAATAATATTTGAAAACCACTTTGCACACCTTAAAGAACTTTATGTACAAAAAATTTTTTTTAATTAAAAAATAATAAAAACATTTTAAAAAGAACTTTATGTGCCAGTTTTTGCAATAGGTCTTTTTATCTCAGTAAAAGGGAAATATGGAGGCAGGAGACAAGGCTTTTTTTTTTTTTTAATAAAAAATAATTTCATTTTTTTAAAGAATCTTGACAGACTGAAGTGAATCTACTAAGATAAAATTCCATAGGGATGAATGTAAACTCTTATACTTAGGCACAAAGAAATCAGCTTTGAAGTACTAGACAGAATGCAAAAATAGAGAAAGATCTGGGAATTTTAGTGGACTGCAAAATCAAAATGGAACCACTAAGATAAAATTCTATAGGGATGAATGTAAACTCTTGTACTTAGATACAAAGAAACCAGTTTTGGAGTACAAGACAGGATG
>JAJPUD010000186.1:11792-30823 GCA_023553655.1 Myrmecobius fasciatus | reverse complement strand
AAAAAAAAAAAAAAAAAAAAAAAAAAGCTCCAGAAATCTGGGTTGTATTAAATGGGACTTAGTTCTGCCATCTTGGATGTCACCTGGAATACTAGATAAAATTCTGGTTTTCATGATTTAGGAAGAGCATTTATAATAACAATCCAAAGCATTCATATAGTGTTTTAAAGTCTGCAAAGTACTTTATATTATCTCATTTCATCTTCTCACCCTGCAGGAATAGAGGGTGGCAAAAGAAGTGGTAAATGATTCTTGTATCTTAGTCTTTCTCTAATGGCTCTTTTTTTTTTTTTTTTTTTCCTGCTTGTAAACACATCCAGGTCTCTCTGGAGTATATCAACTGTAGGGAAAAGAACATTGGATCTTGAGTCAGTGACTTGGGTACAAATTCTAGTTCTGCTACATTATTTGTATGACCTTGATCAAATCAAAGTCAATTTTCTAATCTGTAAAGTGAGATTAGATTATCTCCAAGGTCCTTTTCAGCTCTAAATCTGTCATATTATGAGCTTTTCACTAAACTTTTACTTTCTCAATCTCTATTTCTCTCTGTCTTTCTCTGTCTCTGCTTCTTTCTCTGTCTCTGTCTAATCTCTCTCAAACCCCAGCACCACCCTCCCTTTCCAGCCAAACTTCTTTTCTTGTGTCCCTCCACCCCCTCAATCTTTTAAATCTGGCTTCCATCCCACTACTCCTTTAAAATTGTTATCTTTAAGGTCACTGAGTACAACTTTATCAACAAATCCAAATGCCTTAATGACTTCTCAACTTCCTTGAGGGCTTTGAATAATTTCATGCTTAACTACTCCCTCCTTGCTGATAGTATCCTATATTTTTGGCTTCCATGATTCCTACTTCATTCCTCTGGTAGCAATGATCCTAAGTCTCTGAACTTCACAAAGATTTAGCTGCCTTCTTACCCTGGAACTTCTCTAGTACCTGGAGTCTTTTCATTCTGGACTGTCTTTCTGGCATTCAGACCTCTTTCATTGGTAAGTTCCTTACAGCTACTTCCATTTTGGGAAGGATTCAGGCTGGGTATTTTTTTTTTCTTTAATAGTAATTCATTTTTGCAAATATATGCAACGATAGTTTTCAGTATTCATCTTTGCAAAACCTTTTGTATTCCAAAGTTTTCTTCCTCTCTTCCCTCCTCCCTCCTCTTCAAAATAGCAAGCAATCTGATATTGGTTAAACATGTATAATTCTTCTAAACATATTTTCATATTCATCATGCTGCACAAGAAAAATCAGATCAAAAGAGGAAAAAAAAAGCAAGTAAACATCAACAAAAGGTGAAAATACTATGCTTTGATCCACATTCAGACTCCATAGTTCTCTCTCGGGATGTGGATGGCACTTTCCATCTCAAGTCTATTGGAACTGGCCTGAATTACCTTTGTTGAAAAGAGTCAAGTCCATCACAATTGACCATCACATAATCTTGTAGTTATTGTACGATGTTCTCTTGGTTCTACTCATTTCACTCAGCATCAGTTCATATGAGTCCTTCCAAGATTTTTCTGAAATCAACCTGCTCATCATTTCTTATAGAACAATAATATTCCATTACATTCCTATACCATAATTTATTCAACCATTCTCCAATTGATGGGCATCCATTCAGTTTCCAGTTCATTGCCATTACAAAAAGGGCTGCTACAAGCATTTTTGTACATGTGGGTCCTCTTCGCTCTTTTATGATCTCTTTGAGATACAGACCCAATAGAGATACTGCTGGATTAAAGAGTATGCAGTTTTATAGCCCTTTGGGCTTAATTCCAAATTGTTCTCCAGAATGGTTGAATCATTTTACAACTCTACCAACAATGCATTAGTGACTCAGTTTCCCATATCCCCTCCAACATTCACCACATCTCCTGTCATTTTAGCCAATGGAAGAGGTGAGAAGTGATACCTCAGGGTTGCCTTAATTTGCATTTCTAAATAATAGTGATTTAGAGCATTTTTTTTTCATAAGACTAGAAATGGATTTAATTTCTTCATCTGAAAATTATGCATATCCTTTGACCATTTATCAATTGGGGAATGGCCTGAATTCTTATAAATTTGAGTCGATTCTCTATATATTTTAGAAATGAGGCCTTTATTAGAAACACCGGCTGTATAAATTGTTTCCTAGCTTTCTGCTTCCCTTCTAATCTTGGCTGCATTTGTTTATGCAAAAACTTAAATTTAATGTAATCAAAATTATCCATTTTGCATTTCATAATATTTTCTAGTTTTTTGCAGGCTAGTCATTCTTCAATCCTCTCCTGGCTGTGCTTCTTAACCTTTGAACTTTACCAACCTAGCATCTCTGAAAGTAAATTCTTCCCCTTACTCGGACTGACTTTCTTTTTCTTTGTATTTGTATCCCCAGAACTTAGACAGGTACTTAGTAAATGCTTATTATCTATAGGTACTTTCCTCCCCCAACTGGGGTTTCTGTACTACAGTCAGATTCTGCCATCCTTGATTGGAACAATTGGTTTGCTTTTGATCTGAATTACCTGAGCTCCTGTGTTAATCTCCACCTCTGAATTGCTAAGGGTCAGAGCCGGGGGTCTTTTGGAGTCCTCTGTGTTGTCTCAAAACAAGATGCTAGAGATCTCAAAGCCCAAAGTGTCCCAAAGCCCTGAGGTGTCCCAATATGTCTTGCCATACATGCTCTAGTTGCTGCTCCTCCCCAGCAGTTTGTAAGGTTCTAGCTGTAGGTTTCTGACCACTCAAGAATCTTTCTGGGGAAGCCCTGTACATTTATTACCTTCAGAAAAGTAGCTTGTAGGCTACACATATGTCTGTCCCATTTCTGATCTTGCTAGCAGGTTCCCAGCTGATTTGGTGGTGGTCCTTTTACTGGCATACCCCTTTCGTCTTGCTTAGAGGCTTCTGACTGATGTATGCTATTTTGGGGTCAAAAAAGTTACTTGCTGTAGTTTCTCACTGTATTTCTTGATTATTACTTCTGAAGTAATTTTCAAGTTTTTGCTGGAATAGTTACGTAGAAACTGAGCTGTCTGTCTTGGTCTAGCCAATCATTTTGCCAGAAACACTTGTAAATTTATCTTAATGATCTAAACTGTACTTGGAAAAAAGATCTATCTAATACCAATATTCTTTGTATTGCTGTATACTTGCATCCCCAGTCATTACCAGTCATCTGAATTTTTCTTGCCACTGAACTTCAGTGAGTCCAGAAGAAAAAGTGTAACTCTGTCTCACTTAAATTCAGTTCACATATATGTCAAATCATCCTATTGATTGTCATACAAACAAAGGGCATACAACAACAACAAGAACTGTGAGCCATTCAATGCTACAATCTCCAAAATTTTGAAAATGAGAATTATCTGGAGAGCAATAGAGAGACACTCCCAGCTCAGGAAGGGGCTGGACCCCAAAGCCGACACAGCCTGCCACCTGGAGAATCCCAGCCTCTTAGCACTGTCATTTCCCCCCAACGCAGAACCTATGCATTTGAGACACATGCTGGCCTTGGGGAGGAGGAAGGACTCTGAGTAGGACTGGAGTATTTGGAGTCAACAGGCTCCATCTTTTATCCAGCTATCTCCCTGGCTGTTCTCTCATCAGTGGAATGACTCCCATTTCATGGGCTCTGACTCCCTAGCTTCTGTTTTCAGTTTATACAAAGCCAGGACCGTGGATCACCTGAAGCTTGTTCAGACAGAACTAGCCCTTGGGATACTCCTAGCATCAAGGTCCTGCCCCAGGGGACAGACCTATCAGCAGAGGGAAGCAAAGAGACAGACTGTCGGGCAGAGAAACACTGAGAAGGTTTTCATTGAAAGATTAGATGGGAACTCAGTCCAAATTCCTGTGCTCCTTTGAAGCTGGAGCTCCCTCTTCCTAGAGTCTACCATATCCCACTAAAGATATCGCCTACATTTACTAGGATGTCTGTGGGGGGAGGGATCAGCAATCAGGATTACATGACTTGCCCAGGGTCACTTAACTAGTGTCAGGATAGATTTGAATTCAGTCTCCTGACTCCAAAGCTGGTGCTCTATCCACTATGTCACCTAGCTGCCCATACTAGGATGTCTTTTAAGAGTTGCCCATTCACAGCCCTCTAAATAACTTTAATAATGACTCAAGGAAAATTTTAGAACATCAGAACCCACAAAAAGAAGAATGAAACAAATTTTCTGTTATAGACCACTTAGAAGGTCAGCAGGAAAGTTCTGTTGCCCTAGGATGGAAGAGCAGGCCAGCCCCGGCCCCAGCAAACCAGGAGCAAGTATTGAGGCCTCTGAATTAGTAGCAGCACTGGTGACCTCCAAGCCCACAGACACCAAAAACAACTTGGAAGGTTAATAGGAAAGGTTTGTGAGAGGGCCTTGGCAATCTAGGAAACCAGGAATGAACTTCGGGAGCCACTGAATTGGCATGGGCAGCACCAGTAGCTTTTGGAGGTCTCAGGACAGTTGGGGAGTGGAGGAAGAGGTTGACCAGCTCGTCAGAAGCAGGTTTCTTTACTAGCCCTGAGGAAGGAATCTGTTGCTTTGCCCAGTCTCAGAACCAGTACATGGTTCTGGCTCACAGTCACAGGGTAAGGGAGAGCACTAGCACACTAGAATTTACAGCCAAAGTGGATCGTGGACCCTCCTCATAAATGCAGAGGATTGCTTGAGGTCACTCATGGAGCAGAGCATAGGGCAAGAGAGTAGTAAATACACCTCTTAGATCATACCACCTTGGAAGAACTAAAAATTTAAAGGTCTCTACAACCTTGAGGTACCACTACACACCTGTCAGATTGGCTAAGATGAGAGGAAAAGATAATGATGAATGTTGGAGGGGATGTGGGAAAACTGGGACACTGATGCATTGTTGGTGGAATTGTGAACAGATCCAACCATTCTGGAGAGCAATTTGGAACTATGCTCAAAAAGTTATCAAACTGTGCAGTGTTTCTATTGGGCTTATATCCCAAAGAGATCCTAAAGGAGGGAAAGGGCCCCACATGTGCAAGAATGTTTGTGGCAGCCCTTTTTGTAGTGGCAAGAAACTGGAAACTGAATGGATGCCCATCAATTGGAGAATGGCTGAATAAATTATGGTATATGAATGTCACGGAATGTTATTGTTCTGTAAGAAACGACCAGCAGGATGATTTCAGAGAGGCCTGGAGAGACTTGCATGAACTGATGCTGAGTGAAATCAGCAGAACCAGGAGAACATTATACACGGCAACAATACTATATGATGATCAATTCTGATGGACGTGGCTGTCTTCAATAATGAAATGTTTCAAACCACTTCCAATTGTTCAGTGAAGAAAGCCATATACACCCAGAGAGAGGGATGTGAAATGTGGACCACAACATAACGTTTTCATGCTCTCTATTGATGTTTGCTTGCATTGTATTTCCTTTATCGGATTATTCTTTCTTGTAGATACGATTTCTCCTGCACAAAAAATGATGCAATAACTATACATATATTCGATTTCTTAAGTATTCTAACATAAGTATCATGTAGTGGATATCCTGTCATCTAAGGGAAGGGTGGGGACTAGGGGGAAAAAATTTGTAACAGAAAGCTTTGTAAGGGTCAATGTTGAAGAACTACCCATACATACGTTTTGCAAATAAAAAGCTTTAATTAAAAAAAAAAAAGAAAGAAAGGAAAAAAAAAGACATGGGAAGATTTTAATGAATTGAAACAGAGTGAAATAAACAGAACCTGAAGAAAAATTTATATTATAGCATCAATGTTACAAAAACAAATCCTTTTGAGGACTTTCAAAAACTGATCAAGAATCAAATGAACAGGACCTAGAGAACAATTTAAGCAACACTCTAAAATAAACAACTCGAAAACTTTAAAAAAAAAAAGAAAAGAAAAAACAACAGCAGGATGATTTCAGAAAGGCCTGGAAAGACTTGCATGAACTGATGCTAAGTGAAATGAGCAAAACCAGGAGATCAAGACTATACAATGATCAATTCTGATGGACATGGCTCTCTTCAACAATAAGATGATTCAAACCAGTTCCAGTTGTTCAGTGATGAAGAAAGCCATATACACCCAGGGAGAGGCCTGTGGGATCTGAGTGTGTACCACAACATAGCATTTTCACACTCTCTATTGATGTTTGCTTGCATTATGATTTCCTTCTCAAGTTTTTTTTTTCTTGTAGATCTGTTTTTTCTTGTACAGCAAGATAACTGTATAAATATGTATACATATATTCCATTTGTCAAGTATTTTAACATAATTAACATGTATTAGACTTCCTGCCATCTAGAGGAGGGGGTAGGGGGAAGGAGGGAAAAATTTGTAATAGAAAGCTTTGCAAAGATCAATGTTGAAAAATTACCCATACATATGTTTTGCAAATAAAAAGCTTTAATAAAGAAAAGAAATGAGGTCCTTTTCAGAATCCTTAGATGTCATTTTTTTCCCTCCAGTTTACTGCTTCCCTTCTAATTTGTCTGCATTGGTTTTATTTGTACAAAAACAACATAATATAATCAAAATCATCTATTTTGCCTTTCATAATGTTTTCTAGTTCTTTGGCCACAAATTCCTTTCTTCTCCATAGATCTGAGAGATAGACTATCCTTTGTTCTTCTAATTTGCTTATAATATAGACAGAACTCTTTATGTCTAAATCATGAACCCATTTTGTTGGTGTGGGTTCATAGCTAGTTTCTTCCATACTAATTTCCAATTTTCCCAGCAATTGTTAAATAGTGAGTTCTTTCAGAAGCTGAGGTCTTTGGGATTATGAAATCCTAGATTAGTACTATAGTTATTGACTATTATGTCTTGTGAACCTAACCTATTCCACTGATCAACTTGACAGTACCAAATAGTTTTGATGACTTCTGTTTTATAATATAATTTTAGGTCTGGTACAGGTAGGCTACTTTCATTTGCATTGTTTTCATTAATTTCCTTTAAAGTCTTGACCTTTTGTTCTTTCAGATGAACTTTGTTATTTTTTCTAGCTTGAACAGGTTGATTTTAGAAAAGCCTGGAAAAATGTACATGAACTGAAGCTCAGTAAAACAAGCAGAACCAGGAAAACATTGTACACAGTAACAAAATTGTGTAATGATCAACAATGATAGACTTGGTTCTTTTCAACAATTCAGTCAAGATAATTCCAATAGACTTGTTATGGAAAGTGCCATCCACATACAGAAAGAGAACTATGAGATTGAATGTGGCTCAAAATACACTATTTTCACCTGTTTGAGTTATTTTTTTTAAGTAATTTTACCCTTTTGTTTTGATTATTCTCTCTCCCCATTATTCATATGGAAATAAGTAAAAAGTAAATGTACATGCATAACCCCCCCAAAAAAATTTTTTTAATTAAAAAATTTTAAGCTAATTGACTGCTGGGTAAGATCTGTGTATCTTATTAAAAATGTGGATTTCTTGGGGGTAAGAACTATCTTTTTATAATTATCACCAGTACTTAGCAAAGTGTTTGGCATATTTTAAGGACAGCTAGGTGACACAGTGAATAGAATGCTAGATCTGCAGTCAGGAAGAGTCTTGAATTCAGTTCTTACTTCAGATACTTATTAGCTGTGTGACCCTAGGCAATTCATTTGATCACTTTAAAATATAAAATAAGCCAGAAAAAGAAATGGCAAATTGTTCTAGTATCTTGCCAAGAAAGCCCCAAATGTAGTCATTAGACACAACTGAACACTAATAAATCATTTAGTAAATGCTGTTTTCATTCCTTCACTTATTCACACTTTATTATCAAATAGCATAATATTTGTTAAGCACTTAGCACAATACCTGACACTTCTCAAGATTCTTTTTCTTTCCTTCCCCTGCCCTTCATACTTAAGTCAAATTTATCTCATTGCATTAAGATCTAGTCACTACTATCTATACTTAATGCATTTGTATGCACACACCTGAAGCTAGGAGTTTTATTGTTACTGTTTTTTATTAGTTGCTGTAAATTATTTATCTTTACTGATAGTCTTCCTTCTTGGTTGTGAGTGAAATGGGAACCTGAGGACTTCTCAGAATAATGACTGTGAGAGACTGGTGTGCATTTTCATTGGGAATCACTAACTAGAATACTGCCGGAAGGGATAAATTGTGGCTTTTTAGAATATCAAAGGCAAACCTGACTTTGACTGGGAATCTTATTTGCAAGAGGTCTGGTAAATATCTGTGTGATAAGTAAGCCGGAAATGCCTTGTTCTGGAGATTGGCAGCTCCTGGGAGCCTTGGCTCACTCCCTGTCTCTCTCTAAAGCATGTGCTCCAAAGAGAAACTTCGGCCTCCTTCTCCTCCCTGGCTTATCCCGGAGGAGAATGACCGTCCAGAAATTCGCAAGATTCTAATAAACTTCTAATCTTCACTTTGAGAGATCTCTGAGTAATGATTTTCAGTCAGGAGTCACATTTTTATCCCACAGTTGTATAATCACAACTCTGAAATTTAGACTGGAGAAATTATGTGAGCAGTTTTATCCCAGCCCCTCATTTTGAATGTAAAGTCTTGTTCAGAATCAAGATCCAATTCCATGATTATTTACTGAGCTGCAAACACAATAGAGGATTTGGGGTGGTGGAGAGGAGGCTGGAAGTATTCCAAAGAAGAGGAACAGTATGTATAAAGGCAGAAAGATAAAAGTAGGCGCTGAATTGGGAAAGAAAGGAAATCTGCAGCAATGGCATAGAGGGTTGATACTGAGGAGTAGTGGGAGATAAGGTTGAATAAAGAAGTTGGAGCCAAATCATGTTTGGCTTTGAATAATAGGCTAAGGAATTTAGACATTGAGAGGCAATGGTATAATACACAGTTTTGGACATGGAGATCAAATCCCAGCATGGACATTCACTATTAAGGGTATATCCATGTCAAGTCACTTATTCCTGAGGTACCTGTTTTCTCATCTGTTTAAAAAAAATATATGTATATATATATATATATATGTATATATATATATGTAGGTTACTAATGCCCGTAGCATCTGCCTCATACCTTTATTGTGAAACTCGAATAGTATGTTTGCAAACATTAAAATGATGTATAAAATCGCTATTATTTGAAACAATAGGCAATATGGAGCTGTACCTTTTTTTTCCCTTTTTAATAGCTTCCACATCAAAGGATTGTTTTTAGGAACAAATGAGGTATTTGTAAAAAGCATTTGGCACAGTGCCTGGTACATGGTGGGCATTATATACATGCTTATTCCTTCCCTTACTGTAGTGACAGGAAAGGGATGTTGCAAGAAAATAGTCTGGCAGAGATATCAATGAAAAATGAGAATGGGAAGATCTTGGAGACAGAAAAAACAGTTAAGAAGCTGGTACAAAAAATTCAGGTATAAGTTAATATGAGTCTAATTTGTTAAGTATGAAAGAGGGAAATAAGAAACTTTGGGACAGCTAAGGATAGATGGAGAAGTGGAGAGCTGGAGTACATTATATTTGGAAAGTGCAGAGCTGATGTTTTTAATTTTCCCATAAGGGAGAAGCCTAAGCACTTACAGAATAGGTTTAAGGTTTTCAACAGCCAAAGGGGCTTGTTTGGCAAGATAGGGAAGAATAACATTATCCTATAACGGCAAGGATGTAATTATACCTAGGGAATATGAACATGTTGGCCCAATCACTTGGTTCTGGGACTTTCTCCAACCATGTTCAAAATGCATGGGTAATTTAAAAAGGGATTGCAAGTAATTGCAGGTCATAAATGAAAAAAGTAAGAAAACATACTAGGATTTAAACAAGAGATAGTACTAAGTATCCGGAAGAACATTACAAGAAATGAGAGAAAACTTGTGGCATCTTCTCTGGAATTTTCAAGACTAAAATTAAGGCTCTACTTAGGGCAGGCTAGGAGCTGTCTTACTTAAGGGTACCATGTACAGAGCAAAGTGTGCTGGATGGTGAATTAGAAAATCTGGGCTCAAATTCTCCCTTAAGGTTATGACTAAATAAATCACTTATCCTGAACTTATCTTTAAAATGAGGGTGTTGGACACAGAGGCCTCTAAAGTCTTTTTCAGTTCTAAATTTGTGATCTTATGACATAATGTGATTAGGCAGAGTCAAGAGAGTTATGTGACAAGGAGAATGAGAGGTCCACAAAAGTAGAATTCCCTTTTTCCTTAGTATAGGAAAGCTTCTAAAAGACAATGAATTTTTAAAATGCATCAAGGAAAAAGACGATCCAGAGTAAAGGAGTCTGGTGTGGTAGAAAAAGCATCAGATTATGTTATAGTTTTGAGATCAGCATTCAGGTCCCAGACCTGCACTTAATTACCTGTGTTATCTTGAGCAAAGCACTCAAACTCTCTGGAATGTTTCATCACTCATAAAATGGGGATAACAATGCTTAATCTTTCACAGGGTTTTTGTGAGGGGAGCACTGTATAAATTTTAAAATTCCACATAAATGTAATTATCATGCAAGATAGACTTCTCTTTTACAAAAGGAGTAAATGTTTAGACAAAACAAAAACAAATCTCATGAGAGTTTGGGAATTGGGTTATATAAAATACCTGCTTAATTACTAGGAACTAGGACGATTTTGGTCTCACAGGAGTTCGCTTCTAAGAATAGAACCTGTTACCTGTGAGATATGTATACATACATACACACATTACATATATATACACACATGTATACAATTTTGTTGTTATCCAGTCATGTCCAACTCCGTGACCCCATTTGGGGTAATTTTGGCAAAGATATTCAAGTGGTTTGCCATTTTGTTCTCCAGCTTATTTTACAAATGAAGAATCTATTAAGTGACATGCTCAGGATTACACAGGTAATATGACTAAGGCTGGATTTGAACTCAGGAAGAGGAATTTTCCTGACTCCTGGTTTAGCACTCTATTCACGGAGTTGTCTAATTACCTTATATATATACATATGTATATGTGGTTGGGGAGAGAAGTTTAAAGGGAGGCAAATATGTCACCCAGTGGCTAGAGCACTGGGCCTGCAATCAGGAAACATTCCAGTATTTTAACAAGAAAATTCCAAAATAGGACTACAAAGAGTTAAGACACAACTGAAACAACTCAACTCCATCTACACACACACACACACCCCTACCTGACATACATAGGTAGTAGAGATGGAGATAAGTATATATCCCAAACATACATCCAGAGAGGTATATATGTATACATACATATACCCAGGCATGTCTGCACAGCATTCACAGGTGGACGTGCATGTATGTGTTCCAATATCTCTCATATATATCTGTCAGAGGCCGTTACTTTTTCAGCCAACAGAGATACATCTGAATTGGAGAGGCAGTGCCTACAGAAGAATCATCATACTTCTCAAAGAACTTTACCTGCATGTATGGATTTGAGGGGGATGGTGGAAGCAGGAAGAGACAAACAGCCAAGAGCTGGACTGCGACCAAAGTGTCTACTTTATTATTATTAATACTAGGGTTGGAACAAGGACCAAGGAACAGACTAAACATTTGCAGGTTTCTCCATTAAATACTCTTTATTAGTTACCTTGTGGACACAGCATTGTACAGCAAGTTTACAGTAACAGCAAGGTTACTGAGGGAAGGAAGGAATCAACGTTCCCTCCTCTTAACTAACCCTCCTTTGCTTGCCATGCCCTATAGTTATCTTCATAATTAGCCCTGTGGAAAGAAAAAGGACACAATCGTGAGTGATGGAAGGCAGTATGGAAACGCCATCTTAAAACACTGACTCATGCTCCTGGCTCCTTCCCCTGGACCCTTTTCCCATACCCCAAATATTCAAGTTCCCTGGCAGTCTGCATGGCATGGCACTCATTGCTGCCAATCTGGCAGAAGAAGACTAGGTTCTCTTCTTCTGGTCTTGGTTTCTCTGCAAAGTATGTAGCCTGGAAATCAGCCGGCTCCATTCGAAGGGCGTTCTCCAGTTCTGATACTAGGAAGGAAGAAGATATGAGGGGAGAATGGAGTAGAAAGAGTTAAGAAGGAGGGACCAGATCTATCTGCCCTGATGTTAATCCATGGCCTCAAAAAACCAAGTAAATAAATGATCCATATTCTTATTCTCTCTGCACAAAGATATACACCTACATAAGAATACCTATCAAGGTATGTACGCATCCATACATAATGAAAAACCAGCTCCTGCTCCAGCTCTCCATTCAGGGATTCTAAGATAACTGGCTCCCTGCTGAGAAGCAAACAGGCTTCCAGCTCAGTAGCCCCTTCCCTTTATCTGGTGAACAAGATTCTCCCTCCTCTCCCCTCCCCCCAGGCTATCTTCCCTCAGTTTCATCGCCCCGCAGGGCTGCGGCTGGCACAACACTTCCCCCTTCCCCCACTCCCGCCCCCGCATTGCTCAGCTATTGCGTGTACCATCCCACGGACCCAGGCCTTGCTTGGCTAGCTGATGTAGGCGCCGTTTCCCCTTACCCCTCCCCGGGGGAGGCCTGCATTGCACGGCTATTGCGGGTCTCATCCCCCTTCCCCGCCTGCTACAGGTGCCATACCCTCACCACCCCCCCCATTCCCTCATCCTCGCATGGCACTGCTGTTGTTGGCACCTTCCCCAGCCCCGCAGTCCCAGGAACCGCATAGTACGGTTGCTGCGGGCACCATTTGCGGCCCCGCCCCGCATCCCCTGGATGCCGCAGGCATTTTTTCCTGGTCCGCACTGCGGACAGCGGCTGTCTCGTACCCGGGATGTTGAGCGCCCCGGGGATGGTCCCCGCCGCGGACTCCTCCCGAGAGCGCACATCGATGAGCCGGACCCTGTCCCGGTCGGTGGCCAGGATGGAGCGGAGCTCCGGGAGCGACATGGCCGGGGCTGAAACCAGGAGAGAGGGAAAGGCTGATCATCTTCCTTACACCCGCTCCCTTATCTCCCTTCCCCCCAAAAACCCAGGCTCGGACCTCTTATCCCCACATTACCTCGGCTCATGTTGCGGACCTCCATGGCGTAGCGGCCCCCTTCGGGGAGGGCGAATGGCCCGGCCTCGATGCCCACACCATTACCGTTCGGCAGCATCTTTGCTCCCGGACTGCTGCCGATGGAACCGGAAGAACCCCAGGATTCACACTGCCCGGCTAAGCTCCGCCCCCATCCCCATGGTAACAGGAGCCAAGGCACTGCAGCCTCCTCACTGGGCAAGCTCTCTGCCCAGGGCGGGGGTCAATCCCGCAGAAGACTTAGCCTAGCAATTAGCCTTAAGAGCCATCCACTCCCACTCCCATTCTGCAGATGAGAATACTGAGGCCTGTAGTTAAATGACCGGCCCAAGGTCATCCGGAGCTTCAGCCTCCCTGAGAAAAAGCCCAGTCCTTCGGTCTCAGAGTCCAATGTCTCCATCACAGTAGATTGCTGGTCCCACAAGACAGGCTCTCCCTATTCTCAAGGGCTGCACGGCTCCAGAAGTTTGCGCTTGCTTCTCACCACAGGAAGGGTCCATTGGCTCCCCAATCCCATCAATTTTCTCCCCACTCCTAGCCCTCCCCCTCCCACTGTCACACCCCACAGAACACTAGAGACAACTGTGGCTCTGAACAATTTTATCTTTCTCTTAAAAAAAAAAATCAAGGGAAAAAAAAAGGGGGAAAGGGGATGAGGCCCCAAAAGGGAGAACAAAGAACAGCACCTCTGCCAGTTCTTGCTCCCATCCCAGAGATTTCTGGGCCCTAATTCTTTTTCCAGCTCTAACATTCAGTACCTCAGCTCCCCCACCCTTGCTAAAGTCTATCCCCTTAGGGGACTTAATCTCAGGAACCTTAGAGCTTCCAACTGTGCCTCCCCCATTGGTAAGAGAATGGAGGCTCCAGTTCTCAAATGCAACAGAGAGTTTCCACCTGTCCGCCTCTCTAGCTACATGCTCAGAGTAGTCACATAATAGGCCATGAGTGTGTGATATCCAAAGTAGAAACAGCACATGCATGTGCAAGACAAGCACAAGGGCCCAGGGAGAAGGGAGAGAAAAGGAAGGCTGTTTTCAGGTATGCGCCTGTCCTTTTGTGCCACACTCAAAGCTGAAGGCCCAAGGCATCACGGGGCCACAGTTCCTTCAGGTGCTTCAGCAACTCTCACAGCCCCACTCCTCATGAGGGCAGTGGGAGGAGAAGGTACAGGTCAAGTCCGGTGCTCCCGGGCTGCCTGCAGTCCTAGGGAAGGGGCTCTGTCGCCCAAGCCTGATGTAAAATTCCTCAGGGTTTAATTGGCATCATTTTTGATGACAACCTCCACTCCATGGTGTCGCAACTGAGCTCGTAGCAAGAGATTTTTATTCTTCAGATCCTCCACCTGGGCAGAAGAGAGAGGAAGGTTAAAGGGGACCTCCAGATAGAATTAGGAAGTACTTTTGCTTGTTTATGGGAAAAAGGCCCAGGCAGACCAAAGTGAAAGTGAGAATAACAAAGTCCCTGCAGGCCCAACACCAGACTGTCCTGAATAAATCTGCTTCTGGGAATCTGGCCCAGATAGGGGTAAAGGAGAGGGAGAGGATAGTGTTCAAAGAGGACTCGGGGATGTCTGACCTGCTGTCGAAGGACTTTGTTATCCAGCTGCAGCTGATCCAGCCCCTGCAATTCCTCTGACAAACGATGGTTGCTCTGTCGAAGTTCCTGGATATAATCACAGGCTTTGGACAGGATACCACCTTTACTCTGCAGAAAACAAAGGATGAGTTCTAGGATGCTGGGTTTCAAGGTGACTTAGTGCAGTACTGTCTGCTGAGAGCCACTCCTTACTTTGGAACTCAGGCTGGAGTACAAAGGGGAGCACCTACCCTAGATGAAATCTCCCTTCTTAACTCTATGCTTCAGAAGGAAATGAGGGACATCTCTCAAAGTGGCCCTGGATCCCTACCACCTCCATTACCACCACCAAGAGAAAGGCTCAGAACATTCAGCAGGGTCTTCCCCTAACCTGGCCAGACTTGGTGTTCTCCATGGAACAGTCTGGGATGATCTTTGACAGCTGCACAATCCAGTTATTGATTTTGTCTCTGCGTCGGCGCTCCACTGAAATTTGGAGAAGGCAGGATGATTTAGGGAGCACCTGCAAGGTAAAGCTATCTAGCCCCCCCCCCCAGTCCCCACCCCGAGAACCTTGACAGCCAAGTCCTAGACTTATCCACCCAAGTCACCCACTCCAAGCACCTTCATTGTGCTGAGCTCTTCGTTTCTCGTCTCGGGTTGTCCGAGGAGCTTCTGATTTCCTGAAAATAAAACATGGGGTGACTACCATGAGAGGAGAATAACAACACAACGGATGGGAAAGACATTTTGGGGAGAGGGATTTACACATGGAAACTGGGATGGGGATGGGGATAACTCACGAGAAATGAAGAGGCAAAGGTCACTCACGGGGAGTAGGGGTGTGTCCTAGGCGCAATGGAGCGCTGGGTTCCCCCCTGAAGCACTTCTTGGGGTGACATCATCACAAAGAACTGACCTGGAAAAAAAAAATATAGAAAGGGGCTACATCAGGTAAGGGACATAAAACCCTATCAAGTTCTCTATCAAAAAGATAAAACCTTCTTTCTTCACATGCCTAGATCAATATGCTCTAATACCTTAGCATATGCCCCAAATCCACATTCATTTCATTACTATTAAGAAGAAGGAACAAACATCCAGCTCTGCCAGGTCTCTGATACCCCATTCCTTACAATTTCTGCTAAGCCCCTCTTATACACACCCACCATTAAGATATATCTTACCTGTTCCAGGAGGAGTAGCTTGTCCCAATAGTGCCTCAGAGCCTTGTGTGGTAACAACAGTAGCTGTGCTCCCAGCACCAGCCCCACCAGCTCCTTCCCCAACTGCTGTACTAGGGAAGTAGGTGTAGTGTGTTTCTGTGGCCGCCCCTTCAGTCTCCACTGCATCTTCACTGGTGAATGCCCCCTGGATGACTGCCTAGGAAAAGATTAAAAGGGTAGGTTTTAATCACATCTCTCTGCCACTAAATTCTTATGATTCTAATATCTCTAGCTGTAACCTTTTTATTTAAGGACTAGAGCAACCCTACCCCCTCCCTCACTACACCTCTGTGAATCCAAGGACCCTCCCCTGGACTCCTATTCCATTTTACTGGTCAATCCCCATCTCACCTTTCTCAGAGTCAAGCCTGCTCCCCAAGCTCATATTCCTTCATACCTGGGTCATAGACTGGGCGGCAGGGTAGCCGCTGATGGCACCAGTGCCTTCAGTCTGGCCATCCAGCTGCCCCTCAGCCACCTGGATCACTCTGTACATCACCTAGGAGAAGGGGAAAGACAGAAGAAAAAAAGTAACTACTGGGAACCTTAGGGAACTCCTGAAAAGAAGAGCAGGGGATCCTCAGAGAAACAAATGAAGAAGCTTCATCTCCTTTACTATTTCTACACAAACTATACTCACAGAGAATTCAGGAAGTTACGTTTTCTCCAAATCAGAATTTACTTCATTTCATTACAGCCACATTCCCCACTCAAATAAGGTCTCCCCAATCCATATTTAACTGCCTCCCTCAACCCAGATGCCATAGCATTTCTGTGGCTCCCTGGGGGCCGCCCCTTACCTGGCCCCCATTCTCAGTGCGGAAGACGTACTTGACGTTGGGGTCAGGGAAGGTGGCAGCTGACTGGATGCTGGCGATGGCCACACTGGTTGGATCTTCACCAGTTGCCACTGCACCTGAGATATTGGAGTAGCAGAGAAAGGTTTCATAAACTCTCTGAGCCTCTCCTGCCAATCATGCCACAAACAGAATGATGGGCTTGATAGGAATGTTGATCCCATTACTGATCCTCTGACCCCCAACTTACCTTCCTGGATCTGCACAGTGCCCTCCTCTGTTTCAGCTGCTTTTTGCTGCCTATTGTGGAGGGGAACAAGATGGAAAAACAAGGGGGAGAAGCGGTGAATAGCAAGTTCAGGCCCAGGCACCTCCTGGCACCCACATTCAATGGCATTTTCATGAGAAAATTAAGATTCAGAGGCTACAATTCAAGCTACACTTTAGAGGGACCTTACCTCCTATCCCACCCTTAACTCACCCCTTCATCTCTCTGCCAGGGGGCACATCCGAAGGGTTGTTCTTTTGCTTAAAGTCTCTGTACCTTCTGCCTCACAATGCCTTGTTGTAAATCCTGGGATGGAATGGGGAAGAAGGAAAGAAGAGAACAAGATAACTTATTATGAGGTTATGAACCTAAGTAGGCTCTTTTGCAGAGGCTCAATGTCTACAGATAATTGTGTGCTAAAAATAAACTTCTCATCTGGCAGACATCATTTTCAATAAACCTCCTTTTCCTAACCCCAAGAGTTGAGGTAGTAGGTGAGAAGAACATTTTGTGCACAAAGTTATATCCTCCTCATGCCTCTAACCCAAATAATAAAAGTTATCTGGAGGGCTGGGCACAAAGGTTTGTAAACAGTGGTTTTCCTGGATGTATTATTAATATTATTTTGCTTTGCTAAGACAGCAGTTTCATGGAACTTAATTATATTCAAGCATAGTCATGCTGGCAAAACATCACCATCAATATAAAGAAGTAATCATTTACTCCATTTGATACTGTTTCCTCAGGCTACTTAAGAGATTCACACTGATTTAGATTTTGGCTCTTACTTGGGAACCATAATAGCCACTTAAGAGAAGTCTTTTTCTCGAGGATAGGGAAATTGAGTTGCAACAGCAGAAAACAAGACCAGGCTAGGTGTTCTTTCAGTTCTACCCCCAAAGACTTTAAGTTAGAGTTTCTAAGATAAAACTTTGAGAAACAATCTTGTGCCTGAGAATCAGCATCCTGAAATTTCTTTCTCCCTTAATTCACCAAGTCTTCTTCCTTGCCTGGTGGGTTTGGCAATTATGATGTTGCTATGGTAATACCTTAATAAATGCTTTATTTTTCAAAGAACGAATTTTAGTACGCCATTGGGTTCAGGGTTCTACTGCTCTAAAACAGAAGGGGAGTAAGAGGAAAATATATCCACAAGCTATCCTGATAGCTTCTATTTACCAGTTTGGGAAGAGAAATAAAGTCAGAGACAGATGGCACTGGCAAATCCTAACATCTAACAGCTTCTACTAGGAAGATTATGATTTATAAATTCAACCTCCTTCAATAAAACAAGGCAACTAGTCCAAAGAAGAGATCCCAAAACACACCTTCCTCCCTTCTTTGCACACATAGGGGCTTGTGAGTGCGGAATATTATGGATACCAGTTTAGTTTTGATGAACTGTTTTTCCTTCCTCCCTTTTGCATTATGTTTACAAGGAAAGGCTTTTTGAGAAGGATAGAAGGTAGGAATACTTAGGAAATATAGGTCAGAGGACAAGTTCCAGAGCCAAGAGAAAGTGGTTAAAAATGGGAACTGAGAAGTAAAAGTGAAACTTTAAAAGGAAGTAAGGAGGGGAAGGAAGGGAAAATGAAGGGAATGGGAAGAGGGGAAAAAATGGGAAGGCAGAGAGCTCTTCTAACCCAAGTTTCCCCACAAGCTTTCAAGTTCTCTCTCCAAAGCACATGGGCCTAACTTCTGGGAGAGACAGTAGATGAGTACTGGAGCACAGCAAAATCTCACCAAGTCTCTCTGCCACCCACATCTATCAATGGAAACTGAGGGCTAGATGAAGGTCGGAGCCCTTAATTACTGAGAGAAATAGCAATGGCTGGATACCACAAGTGCTCTCTATCAGGATTTCATGGGGCACAGGTTGGGGGGACTCCAGGACAGAACAGATGGAAACTGGACTTGTCAACATATTCAGGTTTAATAAGAAAACAGAATCCAGGAAAGTCTAAGAGACTTATAAATAACAGGATAGAACTCAGGAGTCAAGACTTCCAGCCTGAAAATCTGACCTCCCTTTCTTTCTCTTACTCCCTCCTCTCTCCTTTCCTCCCTCCCCCTCTCCTCTTCTTTTTCTTTCTTCCCTCCTCTCTTTGCTCCCTGTATCTCTTTCCCTCCCCCACCAGATCGACCACTAGTGTGAATGGCGTCCTCATTGCACGTCTACACTCCACTGTGACTCTTCTTGACCAATCCCCTATTCACTCCTGTTCCTTCAACAATTT
>JAJPUD010000186.1:0-11782 GCA_023553655.1 Myrmecobius fasciatus | reverse complement strand
AGGAGAGAGAAATTAGAGACTGGCGTAAAGGGATGGGTGAAAGGGGGCTCCGCCGGCCAGTTCTCCCCGACAGAACAATGACGCTGCCCACCCTCACCCGGGGCTCCAGGCAGTCCTGCAGCCCCCCAGCAGGGTCTGAGGGACAGCGTTGTCTAAGGAGGGCGGGGGAGCGGGTCCTCAGGCTTTGCAGGAGTTGGAAAGGAATTGAGAGATCGAAAAAGGAGCAGCCCCAAACAGATGCTGCCCCCGGGGAGCCTGGGAAGGGTAGGGGGGCGGGGAGGAGGGGTCGGGGGAGAAGGGAAGGAATCTAGAAGGGGGAAAAGGCAGGGAGGGAGGAATGGGGGAGGAGGAAGTGCTGGAAGAAAGGATCCTGGAAAGGGGGCTGGGGGCTAGGGGAGGAGGGGTGGTGGTAGGACCCGGCGAAGCTGGGGAGTGGGCGAGGACAGAGAAGGGGCAGGCTAAGACCAGGACGCGGCCCCTCCCCCACTTCCCAAAAAAAACAAAGGCTCGCTCGCACCCTCTCTCTTCCGCAAACCTCCCCCGTCCGAAAGGAAACGAACTGCCCAAAGCAGCTCCCCTGCGTCTCCTTCGTCGCCTAGCCCCTGGTCCGTCTCCTCGCTCCGCACTCACCAACCCAGAGCGCCCCAGGGGCCGCCGACTTCCCTCGACCGCGTTCTCCCCCTTCGGCCCCAGGTCTCTCCATGGGCAGCCGCTCATGCGCACTGACCAGCTGTCGCCATGTCGGTGCGGGGCGGAAGTGTTTTCCCCAGATCCGCCTACTTCACCAGGAGCACCTGGGGGCACCGCCCACTTCCGGCTACCGCCATATTGGTGAGGGGCGCCGCACGGAGGTTCCCTTCTTCCTAGCTGAGGGGCAGAAGCGAAGTTGACCTGTCAGGACGCCGCTCGATTGGGAACGGGCTCGCAGCCATCCGGCATCAAGGGAAAGCAACTGGTTCTTAATTCCGGACAGATGACAATCCTGGAAGTCCACAATGGGTCGAAGGCTCGATAGAGACCATCTTGTCTGGGAGGGATGTTGGACGTGGCCGCCATTTTTGACGAGGACTTCTCTGGGCGCCATGTTGGGTCTGGGCACCCTCGAGAAAAGAATTTGCAGGCACCTGGCAGAGCACTCACGCATCATATATCAGGCGCTGGGATTTGAGGCGCGGCCGAGATGCGGGGACTCTAGCTCCTGCGGGGATTGACTTTCCGGGCCCTTGATCCCCGGAAAACCCATTTCCCTGGCGCCCCCCCCCCCTTGACCGCGCCCATTCATGCCAGTGGTCTCCCAAGCATTACTCTAGGGCGGGGCTATCGGTGAAGAAGCTCCTTCCTCAAGGAGGCAAACCCAGCCCTTCGACTTAGGCCCAGAGGGTTGCCCCCAGTCCAGAAGAGTCAAGTGACGGGATTGAGGGCGACTTTAGGGTTCAAGTGAGCCCTACCCCAGCCTTCCGATTCCCAGGTGTCTATTCACTATCACGTGACATCTCCTGGAGCCCCTTCCCCCCGCCCTTAGAGACGTCCTAGTATTTGGTATGGCACCTGGGTCCCAGAAGCCTTTAGACCCTTAGAGCTGTATGGCCCTGGGCAAACCCCTTCACCTCATTTGTTTAGAAAACCCTAAACTTGCCCACACAAAGGCAGGCACCACCGTAGAGCACCACAAGGGAGAGGCTTATCCAGCTTCGAAGGAATATAAGAATTTGGATGGAATTCCCGTCCTTAAAAAAAAAATTTAAAACAATCTCGGTGTCTTATCAACCAAATAACTTACCAGCATTAATCATAGAAGTAAAAATCTGGTAACTCTCCTAATGCCCCATCATTAGGAATTTATGGTGTGTGACAGCAATAGAATTTTACTGCACTGAAGAAATGATAAATGTATACTAAGAAATAAAGGAAGATTGAGGACTGGTTTGGAGTCAGAGGACGCTAAAGTTTCCTTATTTATAAAATGAAATTAGCCAATATCATATCTGAGTGTCCTTTCACCTCAATTCATGAACTTGAGGGGTATTAGGTGAAAAAAAGAACAAAATAAATATTGAGCATAGCTATAAATGATAGCAACAAAAAGGAGATAAATATTCAGAAAATTATTCTAATGTAGATAGAGAAACTACTTGTTGCTATTTTGTTAAGAGTTATACATTCTTTTCCTACCCCTAATCTAAATGGGAAGTTTGCTGTCTTTTGTACAGTCATTTGCTTTTTTTTTTTTAATTGTGTATTTGAACATAAATGCTTATTGATGAATGTTACCTTTCACCCAAGGTCCTTAAAACAGGAATCATTCCAGCATGTACATGAAAAAATATGTCTTTTATTTCAAACCACCTACAACCACAGACTTAGTCTCTCCAAACTGGATCATATGACCTTTTTCCATAGTAGGAAACTGTAGGCCTGTGGTTAGGAGGACTTCATTCTTTCTCTTCTCCCTCCTCCCTCCCTCCCCCCATAATGGGGCTATAAGGAAGGGAGTCTTTCCAGGACTTTGGAGACCTGAAAGGTCAGCAGAGGATGCTACCATTCCTCCAACTCCCTGGAGGTTGAGTGGGGATAGGTTAAAGAACTATGACACTCCTTTATGGAAGGGACATAGGACCACCTGATGTTAATTCTTCAGTGGGTTTCTTGGACATTTGTAAAGGACTAGTTTGGAGTCAGAGGACACTAAAGTTCCCTTATTTGTAAAATGAAATTAGTCAATACCATATATGAGTGTCCTTTTGCCTCTAAATCCATGAACCAACTAAGTCTCAAATTTCAGGCAATACCCAAGAGAACAAGGATAAAGATGGGCATGTCTTAAGACATCCTAGTATGAGGGATATCCCTAGTGGAATATGGTGGACTCTAGGAAGAGGGAGCTCCAGCTTCAAAGGAGCACAGGAATTTGGACTGAGTTCCCATCTAATCTTTCAATGAAAACCTTCTCAGTGTTTCTCTGCCCGACAGTCTGTCTCTTTGCTTCCCTCTGCTGATAGGCCTGTCCCCTGGGGCAGGACCTTGATGCTAGGAGTATCCCAAGGGCTAGTTCTGTCTGAACAAGCTTCAGGTGATCCACGGTCCTGGCTTTGTATAAACTGAAAACAGAAGCTAGGGAGTCAGAGCCCATGAAATGGGAGTCACTCCACTGATGAGAGAACAGCCAGGGAGATAGCTGGATAAAAGATGGAGCCTGTTGACTCCAAATACTCCAGTCCTACTCAGAGTCCTTCCTCCTCCCCAAGGCCAGCATGTGTCTCAAATGCATAGGTTCTGCGTTGAGGGGAAATGACAGTGCTAAGAGGCTGGGATTCTCCAGGTGGCAGGCTGTGTCGGCTTCGGGGTCCAGCCCCTTCCTGACCTGGGAGTGAGGGCTCCAAGCAACTGAGAGGCCGAGAAGAAGAGGCTGGGGACAGAATGGAAGGAGAGGTACTGGGAAGTAGGTTTCCATCCCCAGCCCCAATACAGGTCTGGGTCCTCCTGATAACTTGAGCCTCTGTCCTCTGTCTCTCTCGAGCTAATGCAACAGCAGCATCAAAGGAAAGGCTCCCTCCATTCCTCCAGGAGGAGCGGGAGGCACGGGTCCTTTGGACTCCCTCTCCAGGTGTTCCATCAAGTCTGCCAGGCCGTGGGCATGGGTTTGCTGGGGCTACATGGATCTTGCTCCCTATTGTGCTAGGCATTTTAGCAAACTGTGGTTTTGGGGGTACTACAGGTACAGATCTGACCTGTTGAACTTGGACCAAGGTGGAGGCCAGGCGCATACTCACACTGCCTGCTGAGTCGGGGAGTAGCACAGATGAAGATGGGGCACAAGGGTAGAGGACACAGTTCTCAAGGGTAGTCTGCCCTTCAGGTTTCCTGTCTTCTGGCCTAGGAGAATGTGACTCTATTCCTTCTACCCCAGAAGGGTTGGCAGCATGACCTTTGACATTACTAGACCTACAAAGCTCTCCTTCTGGGTCCAGATGCCCTGATAGACTGTCCCCTTCCACCTCCTGATCTTCTGCCTCCCCATCACCACATTCCCTGTCACCACTGAGGGTAGTATCACTAATATCCTCAGCATCCCATTCAATGCTTTCTCTATCTTCCCTCTCCTGTCTTTCTCCAGATTCTGTGTTCCTGTACCCACTTTCCTCTCCAGACTCAGTTTCTCTGCTTTCATCAACTTTGTTGCTGTCTAGAGTCTTCCAGTTCCCCTCGATACCCTGGTGGGTCTGGCTCTTAGCTTCCCCACCCCCTACATAGTTTCTAAGCTCTACCTGGTCCTCTTCTCCCCCAGTTTTCTCTTTCCTGCTAACTTGCTCTTGTCCCTCAGGATTCTCTCCATCAGCCTTCTGCTCTTCCCCTGACTTTTCATCTTCAACTTGTGTCTCTACTCCACTCTTGTCTTGGTCCTTTGTCCTCTCTTTCCCTGTATTTCCCTCGTGTTCAACTTCTACCATTCCCCCAGGTCTCTCTTCACCCTCAGTCTTCTCTCCTCTAACTGCTTCCCCACACTCTACTTCCTCCCTGCTCTCAACTTCCTTTTGCCCTTTGGTCTTCACTTCTTCAACCTCCTCTTTTTCATTTCTTTTATCCTCCTTTCCCTTTCTTCCATCATCTTTAACCTCAGGTTCTAGACTACCCTCAACCTCCTGATTAGTTTTGTAAACTCTTTCAGATTCCTTCCCCTTGTTCTCTTCAACTTCCTTGTAAGTCTTTTCCCTTCCTTCCTCTGAAAAGGTTTGACCTCCATCATCTTCATTTTCCCTTCTCCCTAGATCCTTCCCTCCTTGGGGTCCAGGATCCAAGAGGGGGCTCAGGTCATCATAGGCACTGAGGAAAACATCCTCTCCAAAGTCTTCTTCAGGGGTCCCAGGGTCTGGGGAGCAACAACTAGGAGCCAGGACAAACAGTGCCTCATCCAAGGACAAGTCATCCAGGGGGGGTTCCACAGAGAATTCTTCTACCTGTAAGCACGAGCAACGACTGCTCAGGGATGCGTCTGCAGTCAGACTTCCCCCTGACTGATATCAGCTTGTATTAGCTACTTCCCAGTTGGATCCCTCTTCTTCCTTCTTACCTGAGGTCCAGCACCCAGGAGCTCCTCGAGGTAACCAATGTTAGGGTCATCTTCCCCAAGACAGCAGATTCCTTCTGCTGAAACTGCCTCCCTGGTTTCCCCACCAGCCCACTCTGGTTCTGAGCTGCTTCCAGAGTCTTCCAGAAAGGAGAAGGAGTCCTGTACCTCCTGGGACAAAGAATCCTCCTGGACTGGGGTCAAAGAGGGACCTGACTTAGGGGATTCAGGGCTGGTGACTGGAGGAGCTGGAGCTGGGCTTGTCTCTATCTTCTCCTCTGTAGGGAAAGAAGTATTCATCTGTCACCAAAGGCATTAATTACCCTTGATACTTGCTTGTACTCTCTGTGCCAGTCTTCCCAATGCCAAGTCTTAGCATCAATAATAATAGCTTACATTTATGTTACAATTTATGATTTGCAAAGCATTGTACAAATGTTATCTGATTTTATCCTCACCACAACCCTTGGAGGAGGTGCTATTATTATTCCCATTTTATAGTTGAGGAAACTGAGGCAGGCAAAGGTTAAGTGATTTGCCCAGGATCACATGGTCAGTAAATGTTTGAGGCAGAATTTGAACTTGGGTCTTCCTGACTCCAGATCCAGCTCTTTATCGACTGTACCGCCTAGCTAGCTCTCTTACTCCTGTAACTGATGCTCCTCATCAAAGATAACTCATCAGTGATACTCCCCATCACTGATACTCCCTTCATCACAAATAATTCTGACCCCAATATGCTCCATCACAGATATACCTGATAGTCTGGTCATCATCAGCCCTCATGTCACTGATATACCCATCATCAATAATTCTACCATTGTAACACTGATCCTTCCGTCAATCACATTTCCTATATCTGCCAGTCACAAACCCTCTTTCTTACTCCTTTGGAATTCCCCAGCACTCTCTGCCCATTCTCAATTCTTATTCATAGTTCCAGGATTGTGGCTAAGGGGAAGAGGAGAAAGTGGGAAAGGGGGAAAGAAGGGCAATGTTTTAACAGAGAAGAAAAAAACAAGGTAGAAATGTATAGAAGAGAATATTGAGGGGGTCTTTCCTCCATAGATGTCAAAGGCGAATTCCTGAGGTCCTTGGCTTTTGCTATTTCCACTTCTTTCTTATCCCTAAACTTGGAGAAATGACCTCTGAACTTTCTCAGCTTCATCCTAGTATCTAGTCTCTCAATCCCTCCAACTCTAGTCCCCTTGATCATTTTTCCTCCCAATGCTAGAATTGCTCACCTCGGGCTCCAGAGCCAAAGCTTGGGCCAGAGGTAGGTCGAGCTTGCAAGGCGGGACACTCAAGTCCTCGAGTGAGCCGTGCTACTGCTGTATTAGAGATGATGTTGGGGGGTACATTGAGGATGGAGGTGATGTGCAGGGGCAGGTTGACATTGTAGGGGTCAGAGATATGCACTCCAGCACAGCGCTCTGCCCGATTGCAAGCTGCTGCCCGAGCTCCTGCTCGACCTGTTCTCGGGGTGCCTGGCTCAGAGCTTGTCCCACTCTTCGGTTCTGCCTCTGCCTCCCTCTCTCCATCTGCTGCCATAGAGATGTCTTCAAGGCTCTCCAACTGAAGGGGGTTTGGATGAGAACTGCTCGGCTTCCCCAGTCCCTCAGGCTCTGTGGAAAGAGAAAAGGATGATGTGGAAAGACATGTCCTTGAGCTCTCCAGCACTGTCCTATTCAGGAGTATTCTCCTCCTGCCCTGCCCCAACCACACAAGAGAATTAATGCCATGAAGATGTGGCTCACCTGTCACAGAAGGGCAATTCCCACTTCCTGGGAGATTGGGATCCAAGATGCCACTAAAGCTACCAAGCAGCAGCATCATGATTCTTCTCATTTTACCATGAGAAGGAGCACCCACACACACAGGGAACACACACAGAGGGAGCACCCCCACATCTAGGGAACACAACACAGGGAGCACCCCCACACCCAGGGAGCATCCCCCACATCTAGGGAACACACAAACAGGGAGCACCCACACATACAGGGAACATCCACCTACCCAGGGAGCACCCAATCACTGATGCCAGCACCTTGTCTCTGATTCTTCTTACCTTTAGCCTCACAGCTTACACTCTCCCTACTCTGCCTATTGGCCAAAACACACACACACACACACACACACACACACACACACACACACACTACATTCCCACAGACATATAGCTCGCTAGCACTCTCTCACTGCACTCAAAACATAACCAGGTAAACACGGTCCCTGATTTCTCATCCTCATCCTCACCCATACCCACCATCACTAGCTCCTGCTGCAGCACTCAGTGAATCCATGCTCTTGGCTGGCCGCAGGGACACTTTGTCAGCTTTATCCTCTGTAAAACAGAGAGTTGTGAGAAGGGGCAAGGGCTCAGGAGGTGTCCAGAGGGCCTCTCCCACTCTCCCATCACACACATACTTACCCCTGTCCTCACCCACCCTGGGTGGCTTGCGCTTGGTGTCATGGCCAGAACGACCCAGATTGAAGATGGATTTCCATTTCCTGACCTTAAGAGACCCCTTCCTCCTTTGTGAGGAGGAGAATAGAGGAAAAGACAAAAGTCAAAAGCTGGAACTAGGAGGAAAAAAGAGTAAGGATCTGGGATAAAGAATTAAAATCATGAAATCTTAGGAAGTGAGGTCAAAACTAATTGAAAAAAAAAAGAAAGAAAATAGAAGAGATAGCAGGGATGGAAGTGAAAGGATTACTTGTGATCCCCAATCTCGATGATGGTATGATAGGGCCGGATCTGTGGGGGGCCATCACCAGCTTGCAAAACACTGGGAAGGTGGTAGGACAAATGTCTGGATAAAGGCTCCTCAGGGCTGATCGTGCCCCGTGATGCTGGCAGCATGTGCCAGTTACTCTCTGCCTCGCCACCTAAGAAAGAATAGAAATCATTTTGAACAATAATAGGAATCTATTCTTTTTTCTTTTTTTAATTACAACTTTATTTTCAAAACATATGCATAGGTAATTTTCAACATTCACCCTTGCAAAACCTTGTGTTCCAAATTTTTTCTCTCCCTTGCCTCGCCCCCCCCACTCAACAAGTAATCCAATATATGTTAAATGTGTGCAATTCTTCTATACATATTTGCACAATTATCATGCTTTACAAGAAAAATCAGATCAAATAAATGATTAAAGAACAGAAACAATTTTCAGATGAAGAAATTAAAACCATCTCTAGTCATATGAAAAGGTGCTCCAAATCATTATTAATTGGAGAAATGCAAATTTAGATAACTCTAAGGTACCACTAAATACCCCTCAGATTGTCTAAGATGATAAGAAAAGATAATGATGAATGTTGGAGGGGATGTGGGAAGACTGGGACACTGATGCATTGTTGGTGGAGCTGTGAATGGATCCAGCCATTCTGGAGAGCAATTTGGAGCCATGGTCAAAAAGTTATCAAACTGTGCATACCCTTTGACCCAGCAGCATTTCTATTGGGCTTATATCCCAAAGAAATCATAGGAGGAGGAAAGGGCCCCACATGTGCAAGAATGTTTGTGGCAGCCCTTTTTGTAGTGGCTAGAAACTGGAAACTGAAGGGATGTCCATCAATTGGAGAGTTGCTGAATAAATTATGGTATATAAATGTTATGGAATATTATTGCTCTGTAAGAAACGATCAGGAGGATGATTTCAGAGAGGCCTGAAGAGACTTGCATGGACTGATGCTGAGTGAAACGAGCAGAACCAAGAGATCATTATACACAGCAACAACAATACTATATGACGATCAATTCTGATGAAGATTACTCTTTCCAACAATGAGATGATTGAGGTCAGTTCCAAGTGAAGAAAACCATCTACACCCAGAGGGAGGCCTGAGAGAACTGGGTGTGGACCACAACATAGCATTTTCACTTTTTTTGTTGTTGTTTGCTTGTATTTTATTTTCTTTCTCATTTTTTCCCTTTTTGATTTGATTTCTCTTGTGCAGCAAGATAACTGTATAAATATGTATGCCTATATTGGACTTAACATATATTTTAACATAAAGAGAGAGAGAAGGAGGGAGGGAAAGAGAAGCAAGGAGGGAGGAAGGGATAGAAAAGTATCACTGTGAGGTAAGAAGGAATGGATTAGAAGTCAGGAGATCTGAGTTTTAATTCTGACTCTAACACCAAATAGAGGCATGACATTAGAAATATTTCTCTTATCTGGCCTCATTTCCCCTTTATTAAGTGAGAGGGATATACTATGCCATCTCTAAGATTCGTTCTAATTCCACAAAGGAGGGACTTACCCATAAGAGCGGCACCCCCAAAGAGCTGGTCAACATGTGTGAGGATGAACTCAACCACAATGGACTGCACTCTCACCTCCATGAAAGCTGCTGTCCCATTGAATCCAGAGGCTTCTATGTCCTTAGATCTGGAAGGGGAAAAGGCGGCAGAGAGTCTGTACCCTTCCTCTCCCTCCCTTCCCTTATTAAAAGCTTCTTTTCTTTCCTCCCTTCTCTCTTGTGCAAGCTGGCTCTGCTCCAAACAGGATGGCCACAATTATTTGATTGCCTGAGCCCTGTCACCCATCTCTAAGCCTCCAAAACCTTCCCTCCCATCTCCACAAGTCTCCTTTCCCCAACACACACATACACACACTCCTTGCACCCTGTTTCCTGAAAAAACAAAAAAAAACAAAACGACTCTGGTGTATAATCGAACACCTACAACTCCCAAGGCCCCCCACCTACCTCAGCAGATTGGGGGCCCACACAATGGCGAGGTTTCTAGCATGCATGTTGGTCTGCGAGCTGAAGGAAGCCATATGCACCAGGTGACGCATGAGGTATTCCAAGGTCCTGGAAACCGAAGGAGCGGGAAGGGAAATGTGTCAGGGAATCCAGGTAGGCCCAGGATTGGTGGGCACTCTCCTCTGGATGGTGTGCAGGATGGGGAAAGAGGTCCAGATGTGTGGGAGGTAGGAGCACAAATACCTGTAGTGTGGGCCAGGCAGCTCCCCTAGGACGTCCCGGATCTTGATGAGCCTCTGAGGTTCCAACTGCACAGCTACCGCCTCCTGAGGAGGGGAAGGAGGACGGTGTCAAAGCTGTGGAGGAAACTCTACCGTTCTGCCCCCAATTCAGGACTGGAACTGCCCCCCTGGCCCCCTGACCCACACCAGCAGCACTCTGTACATGGCTATACTGAGCTGTAACAAAACAGCTCAGCAGGTGTGTGGCTGCGAGGCAATTCTAAAAGCCAGCTATTATTGCTGGCTGTGTAATCTTGGCTAAGCTTTCTGGATAACAGTTTTAACATCCTGAAAATGCAAGCATTGAACCTGATGACTTTGTGGACCTTCTGTCCACCTCTGAGATCTCATGAATGTGGGAACTTCTTCTAGTAATGGCGACTGCAACCCCATGCAGTCTATATCCTGTGAATCTTCTGCAGGAAATCCCTCCAACATGGTAAAGGCCTTCTCTGCATATTGTACTATTATTTTTCCTGACAGTCTCGCCCCTTCTCTTTTCCACCTCTCTAATGACATGTTTGAAGTCAGCTAGGATGGTCTGGTGGCTAAAATGCTGGCCCAGAGTTCCTGATTCAAATCTAGCCTCAGATCATCATACACAGCAACAACAGTATTACATGATGATCAATTCTGATGGACATAGCTCTCTGCAACAAAGAATTGTCTCAAACCACTTCCAATTGTTCACTGAAGAAAATCATATACACCCAGAGAGAGGGATATGAAATATGGACCACAACGTAACATTTTCATGCTCTCTACTGATATTTGCTTGCATTGTGTTGCCTTTCTCTGATTTTCTTTTTTTTCTTGTCGATAGGATTTTTCTTGCATAACTTGTCAAGTACTTCAACATAATTAACATGTAGTGGACTTCCTGCCATCTAGGGGAGGGGAGGGGACTGGGGGTAAAATTTGTAATGGAAAGCTTTGTAAAGATCAATGCTGGGGAACTACCCATACATATGTTATACAAATAAAAAGCTTTAATAAAAAAAAATCTAGCCTCAGGCACTAACTAGCTCTGTGATCCTAGAGTCACTTAACTGTTTGCCTCAGTTTCCTCATCTGTAAAAATAAGCTGGAGAAGGAAATGGCAAACCACCCTAGTGTCTTTTCCAAGAAAACCCCGAATCAGACACAACTGGGGGAAAAAAAAGACTAGACAATAAAAAATGACATCCTTTAGGCAACATCCATTACACAATTTTTAGTAATGGGTTGCATTCAGTTCATGCCCACCATGAGCCTCTCTGTTGCCATTTGGATAACTTTTAATTTCTTTGTAGATGCAATATTGTATGTCACAAATATAGAGCATCACTGGGATGATACTAGGTTTTTTTGTTTTGTTTTTTAAAGATACACCTTTATTTCAGAGCAAAGCTTGGATTCATTTAAAGAATGCTGCAATTCAATCTATTTAGCCATTATTCTCCTTTCCAAATCTGGTCCCAATTCATTGTCCATCTGTGGTATGTCTAAAATATGTATACTGATGGACCAGCTCTTTGAGTTGTCCATCCAACTGTATGTGACAGTCTAGACAATAGACATTCTCCAGTCACTTGATTTTTCTAGTGTATGTAGTTAGACTAACTTCTTTTAAGGGATTGTGAGTCTAATTTGGGAAGATCTGCAACATCCCAAGGCTTGGTTTGATCAACAATATGGCATCTGGAAATATATATACATACATATATATGCATATATATA
>JAJPUD010000185.1:781985-869268 GCA_023553655.1 Myrmecobius fasciatus | reverse complement strand
TGGGGAGGAGGGAGGGAGGAAGGAAGGGAGGCGGACCGAAGGGGGAAGGGGGGGGCCGCCAGAGACCCGCCCCTGGCCCCTCCCCTTCCTTCGGCCGCACGGTGCGTCAGCACGCCTCGAGCGGCGTAGTGGCGAGGAGGGAGTGACGACGTGGGGGAAGCAGGTGAGTGCGTGCGTTCTCCCGTGTGCCCGCCCCTTGCAATTACGACTACTAGTCTCGCGAGTAGGGCCCCACCACCTGGAGGTTTCAGTGCGCATGCGCCATTGGCTGGCCCCTCTGGACGTTTGCTCTTTGTGCTAACCTGTAAATCACTTTTTCTTTTCCTTTTCCCGGCGTTTAAGTGTGTAGTAGGTGATTGATAAATGATTGGTTTCTAATTTGCTTTCTTCTGTAAAGTGAAGTTAAACCTTGAACAACTAGTATATCAGGAGTATTGAGTGGAAAATAACACTGCAGATTACAGGAGAAAAAACTCCAGAGTTCCCATAAAAGCATCAGAGGCACATCAGCACCCGGACAAGGTCGAGGTAGTGCAAGTATCCGACTGTAATTAGCAAGCTTCTGTCAGGTAGATTGCAGCTTCCTTCATGATCCCCGCGTTCCTGTTGGTGGGATCCTCCGGTGGAGACCCGGGAAAAATGAGAGGGCGGAATCTCTGCCCTGTATTTGACTCACACTGGTAGGAGTTGAGAGTTTAGGGCGAAAACTTGGGATGACTAGCTTGAGCAGGTATCCGAATCAAACCACGAACATTTATTTGGCTCCTCTTATGTGCCTGACCCAGAGAATACAAAAACACCCATTTAAAAAAAAAAAAAAAAAAAAAAAGGGGGCAGCTAGGTGGCGCAGTTGATAGAGCACCAGCCCTGAAGTCAGGAGGACCTGAGTTCAAATCTGATCTCTGACACTTAACATTCCCTAGCTGTGTGACTCTGGGCAAGTCACTTAACCCCAATTGCCTCAGCAAAAAGCAAAAAAAAAAAAAAAAAAGCCTTCATGGAGTCTTACAGTCTATCTAGAAAAAGAACTTGTAAATATGTAAGTATGTCCAAAATAATGCTAGGTTACAGGAGTGGGAAGGGATAGTTAAGGAAGTTCAGGAAAAATCTAGAAAATGGAGCATGATGCTGACCCTTCAAAGAAAATAGGGATTCTAAGAAACTTAAGAAGGGAGTGCATTTCTAGCACTCTCCTGCCTGGAGGCAGGAAATAGCCATATGTGAGGATTAGACAAAAGGCCAGTTTGCACCATGAAGTGTAAAGACTGGATCGTAGAAGTGAAGGATTTTCGGCAGAGTCCAAATGAAGGGTGATGAGGGTCTGAATTGGGACGATAGTTATCAGTGGAAAGAAAAGGGGAGTTGTGTGGAAGTAAAAACAAATGTTGACAAGTGACTGAATAAATATATAAGGTCAAATCAGATTATCAGATATCTACTATGTGCCAAGTATTGTGGTTAGTATTGGGGATACAAAGACAAAAACTTTAGTCCTTGACTAAAAGGTATTCACAATTTAAGGAGGGAGATGATTCACAAATAACTATAAACATATGTACAGGATAAATTGAAGATAATCTTAGAAAGTTGAATGTAAGTAAGGAGTTAGTTAAGTATGGCACTGAGATTATGAACCTGAGTGACTGGAATGATGGTGGTTGCATCATAGAGATAGGAAAATTCAGAAGAGAAGTGGTTTTGATATAGAAAGATAATATGTTTTGGACATGTTGATCTGAATCCAATAGGTAGTTGATGTAGAACTGTAGCTCAAGAGATTGGAAATGTCATCAACATAGACCTGGTAATCAAATCCATTTGAGCTGATGAGATCAAAAGGAGAGTGGAAAAAGAAGAGTGTACAGTCTGTCAAGTGTGGATTGATCTAAGATTAGACTTAATTGGAGGGGTAATGTATAATAGTAATGACATTTGTATTGTTCTTTAAGATTATTTCTTATTTGATCCTCACAACAACCCCATTTGTGTCCAGACAAGCAAACTGAGACTGAGAGAAATTAAATGACATAATATCCCCTCATGGAGAGAATCTGCAGTCACTAACATTCACAGATAACTGTATTCACAGAAGCATAAGAACATTAGAACTGCAAAAGCCCTTTGAGAGGCAGTGTTCTATAACCATGGGAAAGACATAATCATAAGATTTGGATTTGGAAGGTATATAAATAATATAGTCCATGATGGAAAACATCTGGCCCCTGAGTCTTATAAGGCATGTGAAATCATTTGCTAAGGCAACTGCAGTCAATGATGAGCTGAAAACTTCATCCAACAAGTTCTTACTGCTTGAGTTATATAAATTGATAATTTTGTATGGCCCATGAATGAGATTATAAATATCCAGATGGCCCTTGGCAAAAAAAAAAAAAAAAAGTAAGGTTACCCACTCTTGATGTAAGCCAATCTTCTCATTTGAGATTTTAGGAAATTGAGAGCCAGAGGAGAAAAAGTAATTTTCTTAGTCACTTAGCCAGTAATCGGTAGAGCCAACCATTCAAAGGCAGATCTTCTGATTCTTAACTCAATGTAGTTTTCATCATTTCAGGCTACCTTTTCAATTTCTAGGAAATAACCAAAGATAAGATGTTATTCTCCTCTACTTCCATGTTCCCATAACAATGGCAAAGCTAAGCCAGAAAGATGTCCCTTTTGGCCCACAGAAATTCTACCAAAACTTTAGCAACAAATCTTCATAGGTATGAGAATTGGATGAGAGTTTAGTTTCCACAAAATTATGTAAAAAACAAAACAAAATGAAAAAACACAACCTAAGAAATGAAACATAAACATTAGGCTAATGTAGAACAAGGAAAATAAAGCTTATAGAGGCATGCCTTAAAATAAAAAACATGCTATTGGTAGATGCAGAAGGGTATGTGTATACCCTTCCCAAATAAGGGTTAGAGTCATTAAAATGTGGGAAATGGGAGTTATGTGTGATTAAGGGAGGGACTGCCAATATAGTCACTTAATGGGAACTATAATCAAATTTGGTGAATAATAATGGAGATGTAATCAGGGGTGGAGATTCACACAGGGTGGGGATGGGGTAAGGGAGGAAGGTAGACTCTGGCAGTTCAGATAAGCAGTAACCTCTGTAGTACCCAGGTTATGTTTTCTTATGTCCATTCCACCTGGGGGAAGTCTTTACATGCTTGGAGTAGACACCTTTCAACTCATTGTAGGCTTTTGAGGCTCCTTGGTTACTCTCAATCTGTTTTAGCCCATCTGCCAAACTGGCTTACCAGGGTGTGGCAGATGTGCATGTTACAGCTTCTTGCAACCACAGGTGAACACCGAAGATGGAAAGCAGCTCTGTAAAGGGCTCTTCAGCCCTTACCCTAGAGGTAGAAGTCTTCCCTGAACACACCCCATTGTATGTGAAACCCAGACAGTATATCAGTGCCATGACAGGAAACTAAGTCACTTCCATTTGAATTGTTTTAGCAAGATTCTGAAGATCACCTGGCAAAATAAGATACCAGACACTGAGCTCTTTTCTTAAACTAAACTGCCAAGCATTCAAACTCTATTGCAGAGAGCACAACTCCATTGAGCTGATCACAAGCCAAATGTATGCTTGCCAAAAAGACTATTTATGGAGAACTCACACAAGGCAAGTGCTCACAAGATGGTCAGAAAAAGTGACACAAGGACATTCTCAAAGTCTCTCTTTCAAACTTCAGAATCAGTTGTATGACATGGGAGACACTGGCACAGAACCTCCCAGTATGGTGTGCCTTCATCAGAGAAGGTGCTTCTTCTTTGAGCAAAGCAAAATTTAATTAACCCCAAATACGAGATATACAAAATTAGAGAAGTTATCCCACATGTTCATATGGACTATTTGTGTCTGATCAGGTATTGATCTGATCAGCCAGTCAGACACACTGTAACTTGATTCTTTTTTTTTTTTTTTTTTTTTTTTGCTTTTTGCTGAGGCAATTGAGGTTAAGTGACTTGCCCAGGGTCACACAGCTAGGGAATGTTAAGTGTCTGAGACCAGATTTGAACTCAGATCTTCCTGACTTCAGGGCTGGTGCTCTATCCACTGCGCCACCTAGCTGCCCCTGTAACTTGATTCTAACAGTGATGTCATTTTGGTCCCCTTTGAGAAAGGACAATAACCTGCCAACTCAGCCAATGGGAAAATCTGGTTGGGAACTCATTCATCTGGGGGCAATTAAGAGCTCCAGATAGGCTGTAATCTCTGTAGTGTCCAGCCAATAAGGAATCAGGGAAGGGACTTGATATTTCAGAACTAGGTACAAAAAGTTATGCTTTGATGTTTTTTAAGGGTGGGCCGGCCTCTTTCCAGACACCCACTTTTGCAATATCATGAATTAAGAACTTTTTTTGGCTTTATCAGTGAGTCTATACAATTCTTGGTAAAATGCATGTCTCTTTTATAACAGCAAGGAAACACACTAATGATTCAATCCCTAATCCCTTGGACCAAGCAAAATCCAAGAACCATCTTATCATATCCCATCCCTTAGTGGTAATGTTCCAAATTTTTTTTAAAGAAATCTTCCACTTCTAAAATGATTTTAAAGCAATCTGACGTCAGGAAGAAGCCTAGCATAAGCATTACAAGAAGAGTGATACAAATAACAAAAACAAAAAATACTACAAAAAGTTCTTTATAAATTAATACATGCAACAGAGGTGACAGGGCTAATTATTCATAAAAGTTCTATATAAAATGGCAAAAAGAAGCAGCATAAGAAATATCAGGGCCACAACTTTAATGACAACTCTAATTCCATCACCAAATCCCATCACAGGTCAGGATTACTTTGTATCAAGTTAAGTAAAAGGTCATAAACCTGCCCTCTAACTCCTGAATGTTCTTGAAATTAAATTAAGGAAGAACCTAGAAAGTAAAGGATATATGATATATATAATATATGAGAGGATATATGTTGCAGGAGGAGAAATAGAATAACTAGTCCTATTATCTTAACATCCAACAGACAGTTGGAAATGTAAGACTGAAGGTCATATGAAATACAAATTTGAAAGTTATTTACATGTGTATCAGTGGTATCTGAAGCCATGAGTAGATTTCTTAATTATAAGATCCAAGAATGGATTGAAGAAGGAAGTTATATGTCACTTATCATTGAAGTATGGTTTTGATCAAACTCAAATAGAAACAGAGCCACAAAACCACACATAAAGATCCCCTAGGATCACATATTGACTTTGAAAACCACATTCTATTGATTTTTTTTATTTTGTTAAATATTTCCTAATTAGATTTTGTGAGTTTTTTGATAACCTCTATTTTAAATTAAAATCATAGACTCACATAACACTTAGTATATAATGCCTGGTACCAGGTAGGTGCTTAATGTTTTCTGACACATTTCTAAGGATATGACTAAAATTCAGCCAACTGGCTTTCTCTAGAGGCAGTGCTCTCTATATTAAAGACTATCATTGAAGTATGGTTTTGATCTTTTTTTTTTTTTTTTTTTTTTTTTTTTTTTTTTTTTTTTTGCTGAGGCAATTGGGGTTAAGTGACTTGCCCAGGGTCACACAGCTAGAAAGTGTTAAGAGTCTGAGACCAGATTTGAACTCAGGTCCTCTTGACTTCAGGGCTTGTGCTTTATCCACTGTGCTACCAAGCTGCCCCTTGGGCTGAATTTTTAAAAGAAATGATTGACTCACTTGGAGGGGGGATTTTTCTTTACCTTGCTTATTTTCCATGTCTGACATATCTTTCTAAGTCCCACTTGCAGGATTATCACCCTTGTTCTACCTACTTTGCACAAGTCTTTCAAGCTTCTCTCTGAGCCCTTTTACTTCTTTGCCTTCTTGATCCACTCTCACTCCATTTCCCATATCCAAACAGTAGCTATATCTTTTCTATTCCCTTTCATTCTTCCAGGATCTTGTCATCTCTATTGAGACTACTCTAATAGCTTCCTAATAGATCCTTCCTTCTAATAGGTCCTCTTGCCTCCATCAGCTCCTCTCTCTAAATGTGTACTCCACCCAGCTTCTGAATTGATATTCCTAAAGCTCAGGTCTTAAAAAGGCATCCCCCTGTTCAAGAAGCTTCAATGTTTCTTTCTTGCCTTATGGATAAAATACAGACTAAGCTGTTTGGCATTTAAAACCCTTCACCATTTGGATCCAGACTTTTCCCATCATCCTTCATCACTCAACTCTGTTCTCCTATCAAACTGGTCTACTTATACATTTTGTATACTATCTAATCTCCCATCTCTATTTGCACATTGTTTTTCTTCCTTATCTGTGCTTCTTGAAACATCTGTCTCCCTTCCAGGATCAACTCAAATCCTATCTACTGATTTATATCAGTTTGACCTTTCCTCCTCTCCTTTACCTAGTTATCATGCATTTTTATGCATGGTAATATAAATATTTATTTTGTACATATTCTGTGGTTTTTCTTTGTGAACATGTTGCATCTCCTAGTAGAATATGCATTTCTAGTACCTGGCCAAAATAGGTGTTTTATGAATATTTGTTGATTATTGATGAAATGAATTAAGAACTTTTATAAATGAATTAGGCATTTTTATTTGTATGCAGGGGTGATGTATTATATGTAATAAACAAATAGTTATATCCCCAAGTGAGCCTTGAAAATAAACAAATTCTTAATTACTTGAGATGCCAGACATTTTTGGCAGAACTAATAATTATATGCTCTTTGTCACCAAGCTCTATGATTAAAAACCAATTAATATGTGGTTGCTTGTTAAAAAACCAGTATAGGTTGCAAAGCTCCCTTCTCTGATACAGATCATAGGTATATATAGACCAAGAGATGGCAAATATTTTAGGATGTCTTCATCACTTAAGGGATTAAATCTTTTTTGAATGTTCTACCATTGTTCAAATACTTCCCTCTGGTGGCCAAGCCATTTAGTGGCAGAAATAGCGATGTAAATATTCATTGCCTTATGATTTCTAAGAATTTTTTGAAATAATTTGCTTTTATAGCTTTTTCCATTGTGGATTCTTTAATGAAAATTCTTGTAAGTACATACTTAAATAGTAACATTTTACATGAAGCTCATCATAATAGACATAAGGAAATTGAAGCTGGGTGTGGTGGCACAGACCTATAATCCCCAGCTATCAGAGATCTTGGGCATGGTGGATCACTTGAATTTGGGAACTCTGAAGTGAATCAAGTGTCAAAGTAAGCTCACAACCAATGTGGTAATCCCTCAATGTATGAAACTACTAGTCTGCCTAAGGAGGGCTACAGCAGTTTAGGTCAGAAGAGTATCAAAGCACTTTTGTAATCATCAGTGGGACTGGGTTTTCTGTGAATGGCCATTGTATTTCTACCTAGAGGGGAAAAAAGAAAGGAAGGGAGGGAGGGGTGAGGGAAAAGAAGGGAGGGAGAGGAGAAAACAAAGGGAGGGAGGGATAGATATAAAAAGGGAGGAAGGAAGGAAGAAAAATTGAAGTGTTTTGTACATAGTATATTGAAGACAACATTTAGAATTCAGGAAATCTGCCAGACATAGAGATAGACCAGGATTCAAGTTTGGGTTCTACTCCTTTCTAATTATGTGACTTGAGGCAAGTCACTTAATCTCTCTAAGATTTATTTCCTGTGAATTTAAAATGGCAATAATATAATTTAAGCCTACTTACCTCATAGTTTTGTGGTGAAGCTGAAACAAAATGATGCATAATATAGGCCTTTATAACTATATATTACTGATAAATATAAACTATTGTTTTATTTTATTGACAAGCATAATGTCAGTTATCAGGCATGATAATTTGTGTTGGATATAAAGTTTTTAAAAATCAAGGAATTCAAATTTTCATAGCAAAATAATTAGTGATTCATAATAATTTATAATAAAAACTGACAGTACTTTAAAGTTTTCAAAGTACTTGATATAATTATCTTAATGGATATAACAATCCTATGAAGCAGGTACTATGATTATTAATATCCAAGTGCTATGGCAATTATATATTAATAATATTATTATTATAACTACAAATAAATGGATAAAGATACAGATAAATAAAGAGGTTTTCTAACTTGCCCTGGATCTCACATGGCTGCTAAGTGTTAGCAGCAAAATTAAAACCAAAGTCTTCTGGGCTGCAAGTCTAACGTTCTCTCTAATATAGCATGTTGCTTTATCTACATATGACCTCCTTGAATGTACAATCTTTTGCTTCTTTTTATGTCTCCAGTGCTTAATACAGTGCCTGGCATATAGTAGTTACTTAATGAATGTTTATTGATTGATAAATTTATAGGTACCTATTTTTTCCTTTATATAACCCTACCACTTAGTCCAGTACCTATAAGATAGTAACTAGCGTTTAATTTACCAAGACTTATCTTCTGAAACCCTTAATTTCAGTCAACAAGCAGCAACCTAACCTTCAGGTCTTCATTGTATCTACATTGTATACATTATTCCTTTATAAACCATACATTATATAACAATGTAATATTGTCCCACTGTCCTAAAAAATAAAATCAGGTGCCACTTATTAACTTACTGCTTCATTGAGCTAAATGTAATCTAAATAAATTAAGAAAACTTCCTTAAATTTCCAGGTTATAAATGGGGAGCAGGACAGGGGGAGGAGAGAGGAAAAGGGTAGCACAGAATGCTGAATATATAGATTTTAGGAAGTACTAAATATGGTTCTTCCTCTAAAGTCTTCCTTTGATGTTTCATTAAAAAAAGGGGTTTTAAAATTTTTTTTTTTTTTTTTTTTTTTGAATGTTTAGACTCTTGGCAATCTAATGAAGCCTGTGGACCCTTTATCAAAATAGTTTTAAAATGCATAAACTAAGAGCTAGGTGGCTCCAGTAGATAGAGCTCTGTCCTTGGAATCCAGATGACCTGCTTCCAAAGCCAGCCTCAGACACTTACTGGCTGTGTGACCTTGGGCACATCTTTTACCTCCCTGCCTAAAAATTCATAAGATAAAATATATGTTTACAAAGGAAATCAATTATATTGAAAATAAAGATGTATGTATTTTATATGTTCATAATTGTCTACAAGTTATCTTATGCATTATAATATGACCTCCTTACGGCAACAATAATACTATATGATGATCAATTCTGATGGACATGGCTCTCTTCAACAATGAAATGTTTCAACCAGTTCCAGTTGTTCAGTGAAGAAAGCCATATACACCCAGAGAGGAGGATATGAAATGTGGACCACAACATAACATTTTCATGCTCTCTATTGATGTTTGCTTGCATTGTGTTTCCTTTCTCTGATTTTTTTTTCTTGTAGATACAATTTTTCTTGCACAACAATGATAAGTGTGGAAATATGTATACATATATTCATCAAGTATTTTAACATAATTAACATGTAGTGGATTTCCTGCCATCTAGGGGAGGGGTGGGGACTAGGGGGGAAAAATTTGTAACAGAAATCTTTGTAAGGGTCAATGTTGAAGAATTACCCATACATATGTTTTGCAAATAAAAAGTTTTAATTAAAAAAAAATAAAAATTAAATTAAAAAAAATAATATGATCTCCTTGAATGTACAATCTTTTGCTTCTTTTTAAGTCTCCAGTGCTTAATACAGTGCCTGGCATATAGTAGTTACTTAATAAATGTTTATTGATTGATAAATTTATAGGTACCTGTTTTTGCCTTTATATAACCCTACCCTTAGTCCAGTACCTATAAGATAGTAACTAGCGTTTAATTTACCAAGACTTTATCTTCTGAAACCCTTAATTTCAATCAACAAGCAGCAACCTTACCTTCAGGTCTTCATTATTTAGCTCAAGAATTAAAAATTCACACCAGGGTACTTCACTGCATGCAACCATTTTAAGCAATAAAACAACTACATTATGCAACTGCATTATAATCACTCCCATGGTGGCAATGCTTTCTATATTTTTTCCAGAATAGTTGGTTTTCATGTGAATTACTGGAAATGGATGGTCATCATCAGGTCTGACATGTCATTAAAGTCTCTTTATCATATCCTGGATGCTTGTCTTGAGAAGGCAGCCAACCTTTCTATTGTCAGTGTCAGCCAGTGTTTCAATTTTCTCCTTTGTAAATATGGATATTAATACTTTCAGTTATGACTCAGAGAGTGGTTGGGAGAAAAGATTTACAAGTGCTACAGAAATATGTATTATTATGACTGCATGCAAATTGTACTACATTAAAAAAAAGTTGTATAGCCAGGTTCCCTCACAGGCATCTAAATGTCCTAGTCTTGCAGGTCTTACAACTTTTAGACAATTCTCAATAAATAGAACTGTCTTTAAAAAAGTGAGGAACTTTTTTCATTAGAATGACAAAAATTGACATATAGAATTTTCATTAGCCCACAGACGAGACAATGGAAATTACTGTATTGCTCTGATGTCAATTCAGTTCCATGTAATAGTTATGCATAAGGCACTATGTTAGGGGCTAGAAGAATGTACTTTATTCAGAAGGAACATGATAGGGAGGAACAAAACAGATTCTGTACCTAAGAAGCTAACATTAAAACATCGTGCAATGAAGAGAGTCCTGAACTTGGTGTCATTGGATCTGAGTTCAAATCTTGACTTTTCTACTTATCTGTGTGACCATGGGCAAGTTACTTGAGTTCTGGCCTCACTTACCCCATATATAAATTAATAGAATTGAATTAGATGACTTTTAAGGTCCATTCTAGCTCTAGATCTATCATGCTTAGTTGCTACTGGGGTGAAGCAACATATATACAGACGCACAAATACAAAATGTGTAGAGCATTGATACAAAGTAATTTTTAAGGTATTGAAGGTAGGTGGAGATGAGCTTAACAGTTAAGGGAATTAATAAAATCCTTTTGTATAAAAAGGTTCTTGAGCTGAATCTTAAAGTAATCTAGGAATTCTAAAAGAAAATAAGCAATGGGAACATAGGTATGCAGGATATTCTATACAAAAGCATGGAGGTGGGATATTTAATGTCATATATCATAGACATCAAGAGATCCTATTTCCATATGTGAGAAATACTGAAAAGTTGGGTTTCTACAGTGTTGCTAACTTCAAGGTAGTATAGGATAGTGGTTACTACTGAACTAGAGGTTTTCAGAAAGTGAGAGGTTAAAGAAGGTTAAGATTTCACAGAACAATTAAGTGATCAATAGAAGCTTTGAGCAAACATGGAATTGCAGAGCTAGGAAGGCACAAGTGGATTCAGCCAATCAGAAAGAGTCTTGTGTTTTTGAGAAAAGCCAATCCAACCCTAACTAGTTGGGGTCAATGACCTGACTTGACCAAATCACTATTGGGTCTGCTTAATAGGCTAATTGAATATTAAGTAACACACCCAGTAGGAGTTTTCTGCCATTTTTGAACATGGGATGTATGACAAGAGAGGGGGAACATGTTTATATATATTTAGGGGGAAACATATAGTGGGAGTATCAGAAAGATTGTAATCTGGAAGGAAACAGACCAATCTGTTCTCTGAAGGGAGGGGCTGTGCCAAACTAACAAGTATAAAGCTTCTGATTCTGTGTTTAATGCTCTCTCTTCCTGAAGAGGAGAGGAGCCCACTTCTGACCAGAAGATGATTCCTTAAAATTATTCTTTAATAAATTTTCCTTGAGATGATTTCAGAGAGGCCTGGAGAGACAAATGAACTAATGCTAAGTGAAATGAGCAGAACCAGGAGATCATTATACACAGCAACAAGACTATATGATGATCAATTCATGGCTCTCTTCAACAATGAAATGATTCAAACCAGTTCCAATTGTTCAGTGATGAAGAAAGCCATATACACCCAGAGAGAGACCTGTGGGATCTGAGTGTGGACCACAACATAGCATTTTCATGCTTTCTGTTGATGTTTGCTTGCATTTTGTTTTCCTTCTCAGGTTTGTTTTTTTCTTTTTAGATCTGATTTCTCTTGTGCAGCAAGTTAACTGTATAAATATTTATACTACATATATATATGTATGTATACATACTATATAAATATACTAAACTATATATATATATATACTGTATAAATATTGGATTTATATATTTTAACATAGTTCACATGAATTGGAGTACCTACCATCTAGGGAGGGGGTGGGGGAAAGTAGAGAAAAATTTGGAACAGAAAGTTTTGCAAGGGTTAATGTTGAAAAATTACCCATGCATATGCTTTGCAAATAAAAAGCTTTGATTAAATAAATAAATAGATTTTCCTTGATATCTGATTTTCAGTGTTGAATGTATTTCTAACACATAGAACATAGAGTGAATGAAATAGGGTATGTGAAAGCAAATTAGAAAGTTAAAATACTAGACTGTGAAAGATTATAAATACCAAACTGAAGGGTGTATAATTTATCCTAGAATCAATAGGGAGCCACTAAAATTTATTGAGCAGAAAAGTGGTGTTCATAGACATACAGATCACATGACATGTTCAAAACTACATTAAACATACAGACATCTCTAAAGTAAGCTCTCTTTAAAAAAGAAAAAATTATACACTGAAAAAATAATACTGATTATAGACCAAACTCAAACTTTGTGCAAACCTAATGAGGCAGAAAAACCTATGTTTGATATTTCTACCATGTTCAACATATATTGCACTAATTGCCATCTAGGAGAGGGTGTGGGGGAAAGGGAGAAAAATTTAAACACAAGGTTTTGTAAGGTCTAATGTTGGAAGAATTGTCCATGCATATTTTTTTTTCAAAATAATATATTTTTTATTAAAGCTTTTTATTTGCAAAACATATGCATAGGTAATTTTTCAACATTGACCCTTGCAAAGCTTTCTGTTAGAAATTTTTCCCTCCTACTTCTCACCCCCTCCCCTGGATAGCAGAAAGTCTAATACATGTTAATTATATTAAAATATTTGACAGCTTGATTATGTGTATATATATTTATACAGTTATCTTGCTGTACGGGGAAAAAAAAAAAACCTGAGAAGGAAACCATAATGCAAGCAAACATCAATAGAGAGTGTGAAAATGCTATGTTGTGGTCCAGACTTAGATCCCACAGGCCTCTCCCTGGGTGTATATGGCTTTCTTTATCACTGAACAATTGGAACTGGTTTGAAACATCTCATTGTTGAAGAGAACCATGTCTATCAGAATTGATCATCATGTGGTCTTGTTGTTGCCATGTATACTGATTTCCTGGTTCTGCTCATTTCACTTAGCATCAGTTCATATGCATATGTTTTAAAAAATAAAAAGCTTTAGTAAAGAAAAAAAAAAAGAAAAGAAAAAAAACCTATGTTTGGACCAGTAGAATACATGTCCAAAGGAAATTGCAATTTTTATATGCTTCATATTTTCAGAAGCACACAAAAGACATGTATTTCTTCATATTTACTATAATTGTTGTTTTTTTTATTTTGGGTTTTTTTTGTTTTGTTTTGTTTTGCTGAGGAAATTGGGGTTAAGTGATTTGCCCAGGGTCACACAGCTAGGGAATGTAAGTGTCTGAGATCACATTTGAACTCAGGTCCTCTTGACTTCAGGGCTGGTGCTCTATCCACTGTGCCACCTAGCTGCCCCTCTATAATTTTTTTTTTTTTTTTTTTGCTTTTTGCTGAGGCAATTGGGGTTAAGTGACTTGCCCAGGGTCACACAGCTAGGAAGTGTCTGAAATCAAATTTGAACTCAGGTCCTCCTGACTTCAGGGCTGGTGCTCTAACCACTGCGCCACCTAGCTGCCCCTCTATAATTATTTTTTAATGAGAAACAAATCTTACTTAATTGAAGAAACCAAAACCTGAATCTTTATTTATTCTCTGTTGTTATCTCCAATCTTCCTGGAGCCTAGAGAAAGGGATTTGCAGATCTTCACAGAAGATGCTAGAACTAGAGTTACCTTGAGATTAATAAATATTTTTGGAATTCCTTAATCTAGTGAAATTATATAATAAACATGCTCCCAAGAATATTTTCTTGTTTTTAACTTTTTTCTCTCTTTTTCAGAATTATACAAAGGAGATTCTTGATAAGGATTAGACCTTTAGAAAATTTCAAGGAGTCATTTAACACTCAGACAAATACCCCATCTGGGTAAACAGGCATACTATTACTTAGGTCATGAATAAAATGTTGATTTACACACCATGGCTCTTCATTGCAGGAGAGCCACTTTAAACAGTGAAACAATTTTCCTAAGTTTTGTGTAATTGCGTTATAACCACTACTGTGAATATAAAGAAAAAAATAATCAGCACATCCTAAGGGAATAAAAGGCAAATGTTTTCCTTGCTTCTAAGTCTTTGTTCATTGTCTTATCAAAATGAATACCTGGTCTTTATATAGACATGTATACAAAAAAGGATAGATGGATGGTTACTAAAGGCTGTACATTTCTTCCTTCTTTGTTCTGTACAGAACCTTTTGTTCTGTAGCCAATTTATAGCCTTATAAGCCTAGAAAATGGAATGAAAATATGTAGAATGAGGGGAGGTATATACAGAAAACTAAGGTTCAAAGAAGGGAGGTCACTTGATCTGTCACACAGGTAATAAGTACCAAAACTGAAATTCAAACCCAGGCTATCTGCCTCCCATTCCTCAGATGCTTTCTGTTCTAGCAATTTGATAAAATGTAGAAAAAAAATTATGAATATATATATAATTTTTATTCCTAATCTTCCCATTCAGCCTTTCATTTTATCTTTTAGGTTTAAAGAAAAAATGGAAGAGAAAGGGAATTGCAGGCCTCCACAAGAAAATGCTAGAATTTCAACTTCTTTGACATCAGTAAGTATTTTTGGAATTTCTTAATCTAGTGAAATTATATGGTTCATATGCTCCCAGGAATATTTTCTTTTCTTTTCTTTCTTTCTTTCTTTTCTTTCTTTCTTTTTTTTTTTAACTTTTTTCCTTTCTTTTTCAAAATTATCCAAAGGGGACTCTTGGTAAGGACTAAGAGTTTTGGAAAATCTCAAGGGATCATTAAAACCCAGCCATATAGTATATAAATAATGGGTGGATCCTGCTTAGCTTTTCCTGTGTTACTAAAAAATCTTTGAACACTCTGGGATGGGGCTGTAAAGGAATAGTTGACTTTCTCTAAAACAGAAAACACATTTTTCAACTCAAAATATTTGAAATCCTATGTGCCTTACGTCTCATACAAAATAAATAATATTTTGGTAGTATTTATGTCATGTTTTAAACCATAGTAATAACGTTGTAGGAAATCAGAGAGCAGGTATGGCCAGCCAGCATAGTAATGCCATTTTTTTTTAAATGGGTAAAAATATGTATAACCAATATCAGATTGCTTACCATCTCAAGGAGGGGAGAAAAGAAGAAGGGAAGAAGAGAATTTAAAACTTAAAACTTAAAAAGAAAAAAAGAATGTTAAAATTATTTTCATATATAATTGGGGGAAATAAAATAATATATTTTTAAAATGAGCAGAGAAGTTTATGAGATAAATAGGCATCTTGCTGATGTCTGCTACTTCTCTTTTTAAGGTGTTCTCCCTAGCTAACTGCAAACTTCTCCAGCTCAGGGCTAAGACTACAAACTTCTTTTCCTGTCTGTTTCCCAGACCTTAGATTTGTTTATCCTTTGAACATGGGATTGACTCCACTGGGCATTCTGTTTATTCTCTTTGTCCATGACTGAAACTGTGACCTATTTCTCCATGGGCAGAGTTCTTTTCTCTGGGCTACTTAATTGTCCTCAAATCATCTGTTTACCTTTTGAAGGGGGTGGATTAGATTCCCTCTATATATAATTATTCTTATATTAAATTCATCAATGATTAAGAAGGATTACTTATAAGAGCCATATTTCATACTATGGTCAAGTAAGAAGGGACTGTGGAGGTCATCTACTCCATACTCTTCATTATATGATGAAATAGTTGAAACAAATTCCAAAATCAATACTATCTCTTTTAGTTGAGAATTTACCATAATTTGTTTTAGGAAAAGAGAAGAGAATAGTTTAAAACAAAAAGAAACAATTTGGGAGGGAGTTTACTCTGATAACCTTAAATAAAAATTAGTCTTTGTCTAAGTCATGATATAGTTTCTTTAAGCAGTAACTCACAATTAAGCAGGTAACTCCTAGGTCTCAGAAACTAGAAGAGACCTTAGAAATTAATCCAATCAATTCCTTTTTGGTAAATGAAGATACAGATATAGGGAAGAAAAATGACTTACCTAATATAATATAACTAGTTAATAAAAGTGCCTTTTGTAAAATTCAGGTCTAGCTACCAGTCCAGCACTTTCTCAACTTCCCTTCTCAGTGATTGAGCTATTCCCTGAAACAATCTATGTTCATGAAATTCTAATAAATTGAAGCCTGATTTTATGTTATAAATGCATAAGAAAAACCTTTTTTTGTTTTGTTTTTTGAAGACTGCATCTCCCTATCGCACCATGAATGAAATTTCAGTGGCCACCCATGGGTCAGTGTCACTACTGATCAGCACAGAAGTATAGATTTGGTCTACTTCTCACCTGATCCAGTTTTTCCCTTATTTGGCAACCTGATATTCCTTGCTCCTGGTGGTTACCACATTGGAGCTAGACTTAGTGAGAAACCTGATTGATTTTATCCCTACTTCATCTCAGAACTTTTGAAGTCAAGTGGTTTACTAGCTTTAGCCTTTCCAAATAGCAGGGAGTGATGAATGATAGAATTTACTATCCAAAAAAAAAAAAAAACCAACCCAAAAAATCTTTTGTATAATGTTACCCTTTTGTTAAGTGAATAATCACTCTCAGTTTATCTTTTCTATTAATGTGGATAAGAAGATTGAAATGGGGTAATTCTATTCAGGGCCCTACCTGCTAGATCATATGCCCCTTAACACTAAATATGTGTAAGAACTTTCAATGAAATCAAAGATGAAATGGATTTAAAGCCCTAAGCCTTTTGACAATTTGCTTCCACTATGACTAAAAACACATCTAGTGATAAAATAGTCAGTCCTATTCCTATTCCCTTATGCTAGGAATGTTCTCCCTTCTTACTTCTATTTCTGAAAAACCCTCTTCAAGGCTTAACTGAATTGTCCTCTCCTAAAAGAGGCCTTTTCTGATTCCTCCTGTTAGTGTTTTTTCTCATCAAATATTTTGTTATATACTTCTATTTCCCCCAGTAGAATGTAACCTCTTCAAGAGAAATATTTGTGTTCCCCATGCTTAGTACCTAATATACAGATGACCTTTAATCAACACCAAATTATTGGAATTGAAAATAATTCTTTATGAAGAAATTTTCAAATATGCACCTAGATACTAGGTAGAACTGTGTATTATGATATTATAAAGTACTGTTCTGAATACAATTGTTAATATCCTTTCAATAAGAATTACAGAACATTAGAGCAAATCATATGAGATCATTTTATTTAATCTCCTTATTTGACTTTATTTGTTATTAGGAATTCAGCAAACATTACTAAACATTAATAAATGTGAACATTTTAATATATAAAGAACAGAAAAAGAGAACTGTTTACAAAACTGTGAGCTATTAGGAAAGTTGTTGTCTTTTTTTTTTTTAATATAATCTTATTTTATAAATGAGAAACAGATGCTCAGAGAGGTTTGGAGGATTTGCCAAAGCCACATGGCTAGCCAATAATAATAATGGACATAAATAATGCTTTAAGCTTTACAGGAGCAAATGGTGTGGTAGCTAGAGGGCTAGGCCTGAGGTCAGGAAGATCTGAGTTCAAGTTCAGCCTCAAACACTAGTTCTGTGATCTTAGGCAAAGCATTTAATCTCTAATTGCCTCAATTTGTAAAATCAAGATAATATTAGCAACTACCTCCTGTGCTTATTGTGAGGATAAAATGACATAATATTGGTAAAGTACTAAGCCAAGCACCTAGAAATAGCAGATGCTATATATATGTTAACTGTTATTAGGTATTATTACAAAGCACTATGCATATATTAATTCATTTCATCCTTACAATCTTTTGAGATAGGAATTAAAGGCATTATTATCCATATTTTACAGATGAGAAAATTAAGGCTTAGAGAGTTTTATCTTAATACTTTCTCTACAATCAGCAAATTTGAGGAGTCAAATGATACTGCTTTTCATTCTAAGTCTAGTGGAATGGAGTCAAAATGGCAAGGTAAAAAGAATCCTTAGTTCACATGCCTTACTTCCTTTTTTTTATTAATACTTTTTATTTGCAAAACATATGTATGGGTAATTCCTAAACATTAACCCTTACACAGCTTTCTGTTACAAATTTTCACATGCCTTACTTCTTGATAAAGATCTAGAAAATTGAATTGAACTCTGATCAGGAAAGCCAAGGAAACGTCACAGTGTAGAATTTTTCCAGCTGAGAGAAACTCAAGGGACAGGCAAAGAGGTCTGTGGACACTGAGATCTGCAAACTGAGTCTGACTAGATGTAGAACACTAATGCCTTGGGACTGAAAGAGTACCAAGGAAGGAAGCATCAAGCCAGATAAATAGAAAGGAACTACATGGCATCCCTGAACTAGTTGGATGTAGGAATATATATCTGGCAATTTTGTAATCTACTATCTAGTTTCAAGTCACAGTCCTAGTTCAACAACTCATGAGTGTTGGCCCTAGATGTACAGTGAGCAAGGAACACCTTCCAGGAATGAATCATAATTGTAGAAAACTGATTCTAGGAGTTAAGTTTAGTGTTCCCAACCAAAGGGAAATGGCATTTCAATTACTCTGAATCTTGCAGAACCTCCCATGGGTTAACGGTAGTTGAATCAATCTGGCAGCAGACTGCTAAAATCTCAACCAGGGATAACCTGAAGGAATTAAAGTTGGGTCAGGAACTTATAGGAGAATAATTAATAGACCTTCTCAGGTCATGCTACTTTCAGAGCATAGAAAGCTTTCATATGTTCGATCTGAATTGTGAAAGCAGCAAAAGGATGTAAGAGAACAGAATATGATGCTAGACATTCCTCCTTACTCCCTTCCCCAAAGGATGCAGAACCCATTTCTAATATAAAGTTCAAAATCGAGAATTAGACTGGAAGCTAGTTCAAACAAGAAACTCACCATAAAGAGCTATGATAGAGGAAACAGTAAAACTATACTAGTGGGAGAGACCTCAATTTTCCCTCTCAAAACTTGGTAAATCTAACCATAAAATAAACAAGAAAGAAGTAAAGGAGATGAATATAATTTTAGAAAAGTTAAATATGCTAGATGTCTGGAGAAAATTGAATGGAAGTAGAAAGGAATATGCTATTTTTTCAGCTATGGAACCTACACAAAATTGATGATATCTAAGGTTATAAACCTCACAACCAAATGTACAAAAGCACAAATATTAGATGCTTCATTTTTAGACTATAACATGATAAAATTATAGTCAGTAATTCCACGGAAATAATATCATGGAAACATAGATTGAAAGTTAATTAGAAATTAAATAATTCTAAGAAATGAGAAGGTCAAAGTTTAAGTCATAGAAATAATCAGTAATTTCATAAAAGAGAATTTTAGCAATGAGACAACATACCAAAATTTATGGGATGCAGCCAAAGCAATACTTTGGGAAATTTTTTTAAATCTCTAAATGCTTATATCAGTAAAATTGGGGGGGGGGGAACAGAGCAATTAATTGAGCATGCAACCAAAAAAACTAGAAAAAGAACAAATTTAAAACCCTCAATTAAATATTATATTGGATATCCTAAAAATCAGAGGAGAGATTAATAAAAATTGAAGGTTTAAAAAAATTGAAGTAGGAACTGATTATATATGTATACATATATATTTGGTTAATTTGAATAAAAAAAGAAAGGAAATTCAAATTACTAATATCAAAAATTAAAAGGGTGAATTCACCACCATTGAAGATGAAATTAAAGCAATTATTAGGAACTATTCTGCCTGATTATATGCCAATAAACTTTACAATCTAAGTGAAATGGATATATATTTACAAAAATGTGAATTGCCCAGATTAATAGAAGAGGAAATATTTAAATAATTTTATCTTGAAAAAAGAAATTGAACAAGTCAATAAAATATCTAAGAAAAAATCACCAGGACCAGACGGACTCAAAAGTGAATTCTACTATACATTTAAAGAATAATTAATTCCAATATTAGATAAACCATTTGGGAAAATAGACAAAGAAAAAATTCTGCCAAATTCCTTTTACCACACAAATATAGTGCTGATACAAAAACTAGGAAGAGCAAAAACAGAAAAAAAAAAAACAAAAACAAAACTATAGACCACTTTCCTTAATGAACATTGCTGCAAAAATTTTAAATAAAATATTAACAAGAAGAGTACAACAATATATTACATAGCTCATAGATGATGACCAGGTGGGATTTATGCCAGAAATGAAGAGCTGATTCAGTATTAGGAAAACTATCAGCATAATTGATCATGTCAATAATAAAACCACAAAAATTATATTATCTCAATAGATGTAGAAAAAGCTTTTGACAAAATACAAAACCCATTCCTATTAAAAACACAAAAGCATAGGAATAAATGGGGCTTTCCTTAAAATGATAAGTAGTCTCCAGATAAAACTATTAGCAAGCATTATCTATAATGGGAATAATCTAGATACCTCCAACCCTCCAATCAGAGTGGAGGGGCAATTGAAAGCATTGACAGCATGTTGAGTATCAAAAACTGAGAATCCATATGGTGATGAAATTACTGGTGATTAGTTTATATTATGGAAGGCATGATATTCTGTGGAATAGAAACTAAGCAGAGCTGTGATGGAAAGTAGAGTTGTCTGGAAAATTCAGGCTAAGAAATCAAGCCTAAGAGTGGCTCACCTATGATCATACAGCCATAAAATGTCTCTGGCAAGCTTTAAACTCAGGTCTTCCTTTCTCCAAGTTCAACCTGCTTCTGTCTTAAATATTTTATTATCATTCTGTTGTTCACTCCTGTCCAATTTTCTGTGACCCATTTGGGGTTTTCTTAGCAAAGATACTAGTTTGCCATTTCTTTTTTCAATTCATTTACAGTTGAGGAACTGAGGCCAACAGGTTAAGTGATATGCCCTGGATCTCATCATTAGTAAGAGTCTGAAATCAGATTTGAATGCAAGAAGATGTCTTTCTGACTCCAGGCCTAGAATTTTATCTATTGTTTCACCTATGTATTAGACATAGTAGGTATTTAATGCTTATTCCAGTACTTCAAAGATTATGATTTAATAAGGGTAAAATCACTACACTGATATAACTACTTTTTGAGATATTTGTGTCAAACTTCTCAATTGTAAAATGAGGGGGTTGGATAGAATGGTTTAAGTTTTCTGGAAGTTCATTGTTCTGTGACCAGTGTGATAATGAACATTTTTTAATTAATTATTTTTTTTTATGTTTACAAATGCTTGTCAGATGTATAACTGTGAAGATTAAAGTTCTTCTCTCATCTGGTTCTGCTTTTCATTCTAGGTATATCCTTGTAAAATGGTTTGTTTGGATTAAGGATATAATCTACCAGTGGGGATCAGTAATGCTTGGTATTCTTTTCTGTGTGAGGCTAGCCTGGCTAGCCTGGGAAACATAACCAGAAAGAGCAATAATAGAGAAGGAACTGGGTTTGGTTTCAGAGAATCTGATTTGATCCTTGTGCTTCCACTTCCTTCCTGTGTGTTGAGGGTAAGCCAGTTCTTTATTCAGCAGCTCAGTTTTTTCATCTGCAGAATGAGGGATCTAATGATCTTGAACGTCTCTTTCTTAAATTCTCAATGTCATCAGTTTTTTTAATTTTCCTTTGCTAGTAACTATTTAACAACTGATTCTGGGGAAGGATGAGGGACAAGTACTGTAGAAGACACTTTTAAAAAAAAGTTTATTCTGCATTATTAACATTTTTTCAAACATTTTCTTAAGCCTTAACAATCAACAGAATAGTAAACCATCCCTAGTTTGTATCATTTGTTGATTTCCAAGGCATAAAGGCTCACAATGGAAATTTAACAATTAGCTTTCTGGAGCAGGTTTAAACAGGATTCCAACACATCCATGGTTATCTCCTCACTAAATTACCTTCTACACTAAGCAATATATCTAAATAAACTATAGTGGATTGATAATCAAAAGACCTGGATCTTAGTTCTAACTCTGCTATATGTAGTTATGTGACTCTGAATAAAGTACTTAACCTCCCTGGGCTCTCAGTTTCTCATCTATTTGATGAGGAAATTGGATAAACAATCTTCTTTCAACTCCTCAAACTCATGCATGTGAAGATTTCCCCAGCAGAATGGGCAAATGAGAATAATTTATTCCAACAGCCACGAAGGGAGCTAAAGCACAAGCCAGGTCAGACATTGAACACACCAAGGTCATCCAATGCATTCTGGGTCCTTGTCTTGCCATTGGAGTTTGATGACTGCAAAAAAGAATGAGGCCATCTGTGCAACTCTACTTCACTTAAATCCAATTCATGTTCGAGTCAAGATGTCACTAGTGATGTCATTGTATCTCTTCAAAAATAAAGCACAAACAATAGCAATAACAGCATCTTGCTCCCCAAATAGCAGACAAATTGTTTTTATAGAAATATCCTTCCTCCCACTGATTTTAAATTAAAGGATCTGATTTTAAATCTTGGCTCTTACTACCAGTATGATTTTTCAGAGCTCAGATTCCTCATCTTTAAAATGAAGAGTTTGGATCACTCTTGAACTTTGAATTCTAGGAGAATTTTCTTATTTCAAGGAAATTATTGTCCATTCTTTTGCTGAAAGTCCTTAGGTTGTGCTGTTACCTCTCGATAAAATACAAACCATATACTATTTTCTTAATCTCATGCAGAGATTGATATGAAATTTGTGATCTTGAGAAAAGAGGCAGGTAAACATATCAGAGCAATGTGAACTCCCACTTTCAGTGGCAGGTCATGGGACACTGATATGCCTGTGAATTCTTATAGCTGTTCCTCTTGAGCTAAAGAGTTGCTGCATGAGGAAACACCTGTCAGGAAGGAACTTTGCCCTTTTATCTTCTGTGAAAGCCCCAAATTTCAATTTAGCAACAAGGACAGAATCCTTTCTTTCTTTGCCTTTCAGACCAGAAGATCCATAGCATTTAACTATTGCTGTTGTTGTTTGTCCTTCCTTCTCAAAGATGATCATGACATCAGGGAGGTGATGCTATGACATCCAAGTGAATTGGATTGAAATAAGGGAAGGCTATGCAAATCACTAGCCCCACTTTCTCCTCTGGAGCTATCTGGATCCAGTGACAAGATATAGATCAGAAAGACTTGAGATGGCGCTGGGGATGAAATGAGAGAACTTGGCCTTTTTTAAGCTAAGGCCTTTAACAGATCTCAGTATAGCTGAGGCAAAACTGCCCATTCAGTGATTAAGGCTAAGTAAGAAAGACAAGATGCAAAGACTGTTCTTTTTTCTCTAGACAAAAAAAAAAAAAAATAGAACAAATAATTTGAAATAACACAACTAAAAATCTATTTGCTATGGTCCTTTTCAAGTCCCTCTGAAATTTGTATACTCAATCCTTTTCCAATTTTGTAGTAGTAGGATCCCCTCACTGGAGGTCCTCAAGCAAGGCAAGGCACAATGGACGACTACTAATCAATAACTTTCAAAATGGAGTCTTAGGTGTGGACTGGATTACAGAGCCTTGGGGACCTCTTCCAATTCTGAAATTCTGGGAACATTCAGTCCATTACTTTCAGGACCCTGTGAACCTAGAAGGTTTCATTTTTGTGCTTGCTGGCTGAAGTAGAAATATAAGAGGGGCCAGAAGGGGAAGAAATATCCTCATTTTATACCTGGGGAAACTAAAATTGACCAGGTCCAGTTCACACAAATTCAGACATATTCTTTTAATACTGAACTGAAGCACTCCCCCTCAGTTCAGGAGTTTGTTGGAATGAATTACAATAACATTCTTAACAGCACATTCTAGAAATAGACACTTTTTACTGCAGATTTCCAAGAAAGCCAAGGAAAAGACGCTATTTAGAACATGAAAATAATCTTCACTAAGTATCAGAAATTCCCAAGAAACTTTAAAGGAAAATCCTTTAATATCCATTTTCAAGACATTTGGAATGAAAGTATTATTGGCATTAACTATAATAAAGAATTATCATAATAAATTTATAAAGAGCTGTGAACAGACACATTGTGGGTATAAGCTTCAATATAAGTGATATAAAAGACATTATCAAAGATATGTACCACTAGAAAAGAAAATGATCCTATCATGCTGGTAGAATAAAAGAGGAAAGATGAATAGTTGAGTACAGTAATATTACCCTTGAGGTATTAAAAAAACATAAAAAGTCTCCAACATATTAGATAGATCCTTGTTATCTCCTTTATGGAAAAATGACATGGACAAAGAAAAAGGATCAGATGTGGAGGGATTTTGATACATACTAGTGGGCATGGTACACTGGATAGAGTGATAGAATTAGAGTCAAGAAGATCTAAGTTCAAATCATTGTCTCCTCAGAGAGCCATCCTATATAACAAAGAGTATTTTTTAAAGAAAGAAAAAGATGAACAGAAAAAATAATCATGTAGTGTTCTATATCTGGGGTCTTCTTATCTCTGCAAAAAAGTACAAGTAGGCATTTTCTCTTCATTTTTCTTTGGGCCTATGCTTGTTCTGTGTAGTTTTGTAGCATTAGCTTTCTTTCTTTATTAAACAATAAAACTATAGATTTACTTTGCTTTTTATATCATCAGAATTACTCCCAAGATCTTTCACCTTCCAAGAAGCTACCTCATAGAATAAATATTTTTTAAAGAGAAAAAACTGATCAATACATTGAAAAATCTGAAAATGTATGCGTTATCACTTAACCTCTGTCTGCTCAATTTCTTTATCTGAAAAATGAAGAATAATACCAACACCTGTCTCCTGGGATTATTGTGAAGATAAAATGAGATATTTCTAAAACTCTTTGCAAACTTTAAATAGCTATATAATTATAATTATTATATACAATGTTCCATGCTTGTGGACCTCCCATCTCTGCATATCTTGCAATTTTGCAACATTCCCTTTTGATTTTTGTTTTGTTGTTCTTTATATTTGCATTGTTGTAATCATCACATATATATTTTTTCTTCTTCATTCTTCAGATCATGTTAAGTCCCTGTGCTTTTTATATTCATGTTCATTGTTTCTTATAGCATAGGAATATTCCTTTTTCATTTAGATATGACAATTTAACTATTCCCCTGTCAATCATCATTTACTTTGTTTCTAGCTCTTTGCTACCACAAAAGTGCTACTATAAATATTTTGGTGTGTAAGTATACTTTTTTTTTTTTTTTTTTGCTGAGGCAATTGGGGTTAAGTGACTTGCCTAGAGTCACAGAGCTAGGAAGTGATGAGTGTCTAAGAGATTTGAACTCAGATGCTCCTGAATTCAGAGCTGGTGTGCTATCCACTGCACCACCTAGCTGCCCCTGAATACTTTTTTCTTATGAATGACCTCTTGGGGTAAATATATGTTCCAAGGAATCTCTGCATCACTTGATTACTTTATTTGCACAATTTCAAATTGTTTTCTAAAACAATCGTACTGATTAACTACACCATAGGTTATTGTATAGACCATTGACTATTCCCATATTTTGTCATCTTTGCCAAGAAAGCGGAGGCACTTATAGAACAAATCCAATTCTTAAAATTTTTAAATCTCAAAAAGATTAAATTTCAATTTTATATTCATGTTACCCTCAAAATTCACAAATTATAAGGCATTTCTTTCCAGAGAAAATTTGATGGGAGAGAATGTTGAAGAAATAAATATTGGGGCATTCAAGATAAATGATGTATTTCACAATTTTGCCCAGTATGCCATAGACTAGTCCTGTTGAAAAGAATTAATTTGAATTTCTTAATAAGTAGCATTTTGTTCCTATAAAGTTGAAGCATGAAAATTCTAAACTATTCAATGTCACATATATAATGAAATAATAAACAAGAGTCTTAAAGGAATATCCCATCTTTTTGAAAAGCTGGAAAATTGTGACTAATCATGAAACTGCAACAATTGTTTATCAGTAGTATTAGTATCTGCAGTATTTTCTAAAGTTTTAATCCATGAACACATTTAAAGTTTCACATTTATGTAATATTTTCATCATGTGATATAAATGAACCAGATAGACTTTGGGAGCATTTCTCAATTCTCTAACACTCTTCCACCTAAGAAATCTGAGAAACTCACTATATTGACATCACCCAATAATATATTATCACTAATTCCCCTCCCAAACACATTTAACAAACCTCAAAGAAAAAATAAAATTTTACTTACAAGTTGAAGAAAATAATAGAGCTTATAATAGAACCCATAGATAAGATCTACACTGATCATTAATTATCCCCCAGAGACCTGTATGTAATTTATAGTTATGCACTATGCAGGAGTCCTAGGAGGCATTGTCTCAAAACACTTAAACAGATTGTTTCCTGCAGTTTTGCATTTATTCCAGCAGATGGCAATAGTATACTTTCATGGAATCATAACTAGGAATTTTGTCACCTTGGCCAAATTTAGTCCAAGGAACTAAGTCCATCTTCCTTGGACAAGGTCATGTTGGGATATGAGGTGGTTTATCCCTCAGAGAGTTCAACTCTATCACCTGCCTCATGGACAGTGATTCTTTTTTTTAAATTTTATTTTATTAAAGCTTTTTATTTACAGAACATATGCATGGTTAATTTTTTTTGACAGATCGAATATGTGTATATATATATTCATATAGTTATCTTGCTGTACAGGAAAGAAAAAAAAACCTGAGAAGGAAAACATAATATAAGCAAACATCAATAGAGGGTATGAAAATGCTATGCTGTGGTCCAGACTCAGATCCTACAGGCCTCTCCTTGGGTGTATATGGCTTTCTTCATCACTGAACAATTGGAACTGGTTTGAATCATTTCATTGTTGAAGAGAACCATGTCCATCAGAATTGATCATCATATAGTCTTGTTGTTGCTGTGTATAATGATGTTCTGGTTCTGCTCATTTCACTCAGCTTCAGTTCATACAGGTCTCTCCAGGCCTCTCTGAAATCATCTTGTTGATCGTTTCTTACAGAACAATAATATCCCATAACATTCATATACCATAACTTATTCAGCCATTCTCCAATTGATGGGCATCCATTCAGTTTCCAGTTTCTTGCCACTACAAAAAGGGCTGCCACAAACATTTTTGCACACGTGGGTTCCTTTCCCTCCTTGAAGATCTCTTTGGGATATAGACCCAAGTAGAAACACTGTTGGGTCAAAGGGTATGCACAGTTTGATAACTTTTTGAGCATAGTATGGACAGTGATTCTGACTCCTAACTCCCAAACTGGCAGAGAAAGAAGCTGCAGGGTATATGTAGAGTAGCTCCTCAGATACTACTATCCCTTTTCCAGAGAGAAGTCAAAGCTTTCTCTACCATAGGCCCTGTTCCAGAATTCTGGAGTGGAATAGTCTGTTTCACAGTTCTACCTCAGATCCAGACAATTCTCTGTGCCTGCAGTTTTTTCACTGTACTACTCTTCCTCCTGAACTCTCCAAAATTTGTCCCAATATTAGAAGTACATTGTCCTGATCATCCCTAAGGTAACTCAGTCTTTCACACCAAATTTAGATGTCATGACCCTGATTTTCTTTTTGCTTTAGGTTCTTAGATGATATGTCTCCTTGCTATTTTAAGTGTTTCCTGTAAGCATCCTAATTCTTCCTTCCCTTCCTATTTCTCAAGACCCCAAGAATTTCTTTAGATGCAGCATGACAGAGCTATTCAAGTAAGTCAACTCTTTCCAAAATAAAGAGATTAGGAGAAACTGTGTACTTCCCCAAGAATGTTTTCAGGAGGGAGAATAAAGAGAAAAACTAGGGTCACTGATTGTCATATGATAAGAGATGACCTTTAAACACTGTGCCAGTCAAGTGTAAGTTCTGGCAGGATCTATCAAACTTTAGATACTGATCTGTAATGACCTGTATTCTTCTTATATGACAATCAGCTCCCCTAGTTTGAAGAAGCTCATGTAAAGGTTGGCCAGCAAATGAATAGACTTTTTGGTCACATCATCTCTTGAAAACTGACCCTCAAAGCATGTCTACCAAAGGCTGTAATACACATCATTGGAGAGAGGGCCCACATCAATGAAATCATGGAATTAATAATTAGGAATTAATGTCATACTTAACTTCCCCCTTTTAAAAAAGGGAGAACAATGGAAATGTGAGGATTAACCTAATTTACCCACCTTCTAAGAATCATGCAGGGAGTGAAGTATGACACTAGCATTTCTAGTTCCTGAATTCCTCTTAGCAACTGAGGAACTTCAGAGTAACCTAACAGTTTCTTTCCTGTTTCTAATTTGTGATAGTATAGCTAGTATGATATTAAGGAAAGAATACTAGACTTGGAGTCAGAAGATATGAGATCACATCCTAGCTCTGAGATTAACAAACTGTTCATCTGCAGATAAATCAAAATCTCTTTCAACCTCAGTGTCCTCATCTGTAAAATGATATTTAATATGTACAATTTATCACAGCAGGTAGTATTGAGAAAAGCTATTTTAGGATGCTCACAGCTATCTGGATTTTCATGCTGTGGTTCATGCTGGAATTTTCTAATGGTATTATGCTTGCCGTGAGGGTGAAGGAAAGTTTCAGAACTATATCTCCTCATTGTGACTACTGTGTGTAGTTACTGTGGCTACCAGTAGACTTTGTTACAAATATCTATTGGTGGACCTTCAATTGGTTCTTCTGTCTTCTCCAAAGTCAATAAAACCCAATGCCTGGCACATAGTACATAGTAGGTGATTAATAAATGTTTTTAATTTGATTTTTATTTGACAGTCTGGTCATAAGGTCAAAACCTGATTTCTTTGATATTTCATTACCTTAGATTAGGGGAAAAAATAAAACACAACAGGGTAAGAAGCACTGTAGGTACTTTGTGTAAGGAGGTAAAGATCTGTCCCTCAATCATTCATCATTCCTTCCCAACTGATTGATATCAGGTAGGGCATACTGGGCATGCTCCAAAGGCTGATGTCCCATCAGCCATTCCTCTGGTTAAATTCTTTAATAACACTTTATTCTCAAATCATATGATAATATACTACAATAGGTCAAGATTCTTCATTCACCCAATTGCAAAACTATGAACACTGAAAGGCTCAAATGAGTCATCAGCTCCTCTAGAACTATAAATGTGGGGTTAAGTGTTTGGAAGGCTGCTTGCCTTCCTTACTACAAAGGCACATTTTTAGAATTACAAATTAATACCACATTTTGTGTCCCTTTTCTGTACTGGGATAAGGCAATCAACAAAGTCCAAAGATGATGGTGAAAATATCAACTAGCCTTCATCTGACCTTGCCAAATCCATATTCCCTCCTTCCTAGGGAAACAAATATAGCCTTTTATCCTAACCACTTGTGCTCCTTGTACTTTGCACTGTGGAGAAACCCAGTTGTTTGGGAGAGTTTCTGAATTTTCTGGGCAAAAGTTTTTCTACTGACAGCCTAGTAGCAGAAAAGATCACAAATATACTTATGTATTGGGAACATGAAATTTTGACATCTTAGCAGGTCTGCCCATCTCTCCAACAACAATTTCTGTCAAAGGTATTAAGGTGAGGAGCAGCCACTAGAAAGACTCTTTGCATGGTTCTTTTTAAGGCTAATTCCCATGGCTCATATCAGAGAAAAGCATAGAATGGGAAGCCAAGTGTGGAGAGGGAATGAAGGGATACTCAGTGGAGGGTGCTGAGTGAGTGGGAGGTGCCTCACCTGAGAGGAGAGAGAAAGGTATATAAAGAAAGACTAATTCTAACTTTAATTTAGAGAGAAAGAGAGAGGAGGGAGGGAGGGAGGGAAAAAGAGGAAGGGAGAGGGAGAGGAGACAGAGAGAAAGAGACAGAAACAGAGGGGGGATGAGAAAGAGAAACAGCAGACATATAGACAGAGAAAGATGGAGACAGAGAGGCAGAGAGGCAGAGGGGAGGAAGAGAGACAGAGAAAGAGAGAGACAGAGATGGGAGGGGAAAGGAGAGATATAAAATAAGAGAGAGGGAGGGAGGGAGAGAAGGGGAAAGAGAGAGAGACCACAGCAGCAGCAATAACAAGAGCAAACTTGAACTGAGAACAGTGGTATTATTGATCCATTGTTTCTCACCCCCTCCCCTCCCCAAATCTGCCTTTTTTATTTATTAATTTTTTTTTACTAAAAATATCTTTTTCTCTTCTCTGATCTCTCAGATCCAGACAGTGCCATATTTCATTTCTTTGGTGCAAAGTTCAGTAGAAAAAACTACCACTTAAATTGTATGGAATTTTTACAGAATCTCTTGATTCATATTACTTTTCCCTTTTTATTTATAGGACAAGCTGGTTAATAGGGGAAGGTGGGGAGAAACTAATCAAGAGAGATATGGGAAGCAATGTTAAGCAATGTGCTCTTGATTTACAATAAAAAAGAGGGGAATCCAGAAGTTAGTTTTGAATAAATTTGAAGTGCATGGATGTGAAGAGCAAAAGTGAAATATGTTGTTCCCCAAAATGTTGGGTTGGGAAAGAAGCATCATAAGAAGACCTTGAGATCTGAAGCTCCAGGAAAACAGACAATTAATTCTTCCTGTGTTAAGTTATTCAGTGACAAATACCTTCTAGATTAACAGTGAATTATCTGCAAATCTTTGTGGAAGGGATGATAATAACAATGCCTTTTTTTATTTTAAAATCAGGACCTACATTAAGACCACAGAAAATAAATTTAAATGCTAATCAAAGTTTGCCTCTAGTACTAGAATATTATTATACCATGTTCCCCTACCATGACATTAACCCTTTTACTTAGTGCATTCTTCTAAGTAAATCTCTAAATGTTAGTGTTGCCCCATCTGCCCCATATTTCAACTTTTGATTAATATATTAGCTATTTGGATTTCTTCAGTTTAGCTCACTATCCCAAATTTTGCTCCTGACTTCACTAAACTATTCAAGCTGTTCTCCCAAAGGCCATTCAGAATTTCCTGATTAGCCTACCCATCCAGCACTCTTTTTCAGACTTCAGTCTGCAGCTCCTCTGTTATATTTGATGGAACTTCTTGGAGCTTTTTATCCTGACCTTCTGTTCCCCTGCCATATATTGAGAAACATAAAAGTTGAAATTAATAGTGTTTTAAGGTTTACAAAGTTTCACATACATCTTTTGATTTTTAAATTTTATTTTTAAATGTATTCACTTATTTTTACATGTATTTATAATCTGTCTCTTCCACTGCTCTCTCCAAGAAGCAACAACAAAAAAACAAACACTCATCCATAAATATGCACAATCCAGAAAATTGAATTTCCACATTGAGCATACTCCAAATTATCTCTAGGTTTAAGTTCATCTCCTCTGGCAGGAAGTGATTGGTGTGTTTCATCTTCCGGCTTCTGGACTTGTAGTTTGTCTTTGCATTGATAGGTCTAAGGTCTTTCAGAGTATTTCATTTTATTTTACTCTTAAAACCACCACATGAGGGAGGTAGTACAGAACTTCTAAGCACTCCTTTTCTGACTCATTTTCTGGCATCATTTCTGTCATGGAGGGGGATTAAACTTGTTTTGCTTAATCTAGGAATAAAACTAGAAGCAGTAGGTCTGAGTAGAGCAGCAAATATAGGCTTAATGTAAGGCAATATTTCCTACCAATAGTTAGCCTAAAGTAGAATGAGTTATCTTAGGATGTGTATCGAGGTTTTCCTCATTTGAGATCGTTAAGGCAAGCCCTAATGATCACTTGGTAGGGATACAATAGAAGGGATTCTTTAGGTATGGGTCAGACTTCTAACATTATTTTCAAGTTATGCAATCTATACTTGTAGGAATCATCACTGATACCTTCTTCTCCTTTACCCTCTCATAGCAAATCAGTTGTCTATCAAATTTATCCCCTCCTTTCCATTCTAGCTGTTAACATTTTATTTTGGATCATTATTAACTTTCACCTAAATCTTTATTAGGGCCTCCTAACTGGTTTCCCTGATTACAGTCTCATTTTTACTCCAACCCATCTTATACATCACTGCTAGATTAATTTTTTCAGTAATAGGTCTGATCACGTCACTTCTTTTGTCAATAAGACTTCAGTGTCCCCCCACTAGCTGTCTAATAAAACCCATACTCCTTCACTTGGTAACAGAACTCCATAATCTAGCTTCAGCCTTATTTCGCATGACTTCTCTTCATATAGTCTCTGCTTGAGTCAAAATGTTCTACTTAATTTTTCCTTACTGTATGCTCCCCATATACCTTTTAAAAATCCAAGTACTGAGACATTGTATTACCTCTCTCTTTCCAATGCTTACATGTTGAAATTTCTTCCAACTTCCAGAAGCAGTTCAGACACATTTTTCTTTAAGAAGCCTTCTGTGAGGAACTTAGGAATCTCTTTTCAATTTTCAATTCTGTCATAAAATTTTAGAACTTCCCTTATATTTGTTATTATTCAGTCATTTCAGTAATGTTCAATACTTCATGACCCTATTTGGGAGTTTTGCAGCAGAGCTTTGCCATTTTCTTCTCCAGTTCATTTTACATATGAGGAACTGAGGTCAACATGGTTACATGACTTTTGCACAGACATACAGTTAATAAGCATCTAAGGCCAGATTTGAACTCATTTAGATACATCTTCCTGACTTCAGGCTCAGCATTCTATCCATTGTACCACCTACCTGCTCTTCCTATACTGTTAGAACATTATAATTTGTAAGTAATGATTTGTGCCATTGTTTTATCCTTTGCACTGCATTATAAGTTTTTTGAGAGCATTGATTGTTTTATTCATAATTGTATCTCTATAACATAGTATAGTGACTTACAAATGGTTGGCATTTAATAGCTTTTAAAAATCAGATTTGTCCTCAGCCTAAATTCAAACATGTTTGTTCACCCATAATTTTTTCTTTCAAGGTCAAGTCATCTATCTCCAACTCTTTACAGAACATTAACATTTGGATTTTCCAGTATCTCCTTAAATTAGTATTTAAAACTGAACTTCCCCCCAAAAACCAATTCCCAGTCCTGACTTCCCTATTTCTGTCAACAGTGTCATCATATTTCCAGTCAACCAGGATCGAAACCTCAGAGTCATGGTTGACACACACTAAAATCTACTCAATGATGTAATATTTCTCAAATCTTTTCTTTCTTGTTCATTCTCACTGCTGTTTCCTTAGTTAAGACTCTCATTACTATTGTTTTGGAACAGCAGTCACAGGAGCAGTGTGGTGTATGAATTTAGACTCCTAAGACCTAGATTTAAATCCTGACTCAGTTACAACACACACACATACATGCACACATATATTTCTACACATGTACACATAACATGCTAGTTCTCTGTGATCCTGGGCAGGCCACTAGAAAACCCTGTAGCTCAGTTTCCTATAAAATAAGCAAAATCATCTCTCTCTCTTTTGCCCTTTCTAACAGGCCTCAGTTTGACTGAGGCAACTGCATATTCACAACATATGAACAATTATACTATACAATAGCTACCCTGAAGAATAGAATATAAAAGAAGTAAAGAATCTTGTACAAAGTGCAAAGAAGGAAAGATTATAATCTATAAAAGGGGTAATAAAGGCTTTGTGGAGGAGTTGGTCTTTGAGGTGGGCCTGAAAGCATGAATAAAATTTCAAAAGGCAGTGAGAGAAATTAATAATCAAGGATTTGGGGAGATTCAGGGCATCCTCTTTTTCTAAAGTCCTATTTTAAAAGTTCAATCTCTTGAAAGACATTACTGATAATGAAATTGAATTCAGATCCTACCCATGTGGGGAAGCCACCCTCAAAGTACATCTCTTTAACTCAGTTAAGTGAAACCACCTAATAGGGTAATTATTAGTGATAGTACATATCTCTTTCCATTTTTTTGTTGTTTAACATTGGTTAACAGAAAGGCATGATGTGTACATCAATAAATTTGGTCACAGCATTATTCATTCCTTTTCGCCTGAGTTTGGTTGCTTTTTAAAAAGTGTTTCCTTTATATTAGAGCAACTAGATGACCCAATGGATAGAGCACCAGGCAAAAAGTCTTAAATTCAAATCTGGCCTCAGATACTTACTTACTGGGCAAATCACTTAACCCTAATTGCCTCAGTTTCTTTATAAAATAAGTTGTAGACGGAAATAGCAAACCACTCCAGTATCTTTACCAAGAAAATCCCAAATGGGGTCATGAAGAGTTGGACATGACTGAAAACAACTGAACAATTTATTTTACATTGCTCTATAGATGAGAGGGACTAAAGATATGATTTCATCAATCAACCAATAAACATTAAGCAACTAACATGTGCCATATATTGTGCTAAATAAGGTCGGGAAGGGGATACAAAAAGGAAAAAGACAGTCCCTGTCCTTAAAGAGCTTACAATCGAATGGGATTAGATTTATAGTCATCAACACAGAGAACTCTCAGATGACAAAGCTCTACTACTGGAAGTATGCAGCCCTGGCAGGTTTAAACTAAAACAATGTTAACTCCACTTTTCAAGTACTAATAGAAATGTGGGATATTATTTAAATATTTCAGTGTATCTTTGAGTTCATTGATGTAGATGCTTCTTCCAAGAATTAAGATACTAACTAATCTAAATCATCTGATTCTACAATGGTTCTTATTCATGTACTTCTATAACTCTTTTTCTGGAAAATCCATTCATTATCTTAAAGGCCTTTCTCAGCATATTTTAATTTAACAGTTGAACTATCTACCTGTTATCCCTTTGTTTTCAATCATTCAATCAGCAAATATTTACTAAGCACCCGTGATATGCTAGACACTATGCTAGTTACTGCAGATACAAGTGCCAAAAAATGGAGCAGTCTCTGTTTCATGAGGATCACATATTCTAATGAGAGAGACAATATATACATATAAAACTATATACAACATCAATATATAAATATTGATATATGTATTTATGATTGATAACTATATAAATCAATATAAAGTGAATAAATACAAATATATACAAAGTAGTTTAATACAAGGCAGTGTGAGAAGGAGAGCACTAGCAATTGGGGGAATCAGGAAAGGCTTCATGGAGAAGATAGTGCTTGTGCTAGGAAAGGAAAAGGAATGATACTGTAAAAATGAGGAGACAGTGTATTGCAGACAATAATCAGTGCAAAGAGATGGAGTGTTATATGTGAAGAACAGGGAGAAGGCCTTGTTTGACTAGCTCATAGACTGGGAGGAGGAGCAATATCCAATGAGGCTGGAAAGATGGGTTGAGGTTAGGTTGTATGTGGCTTTGAAAGCTATCCAAAGAAGATTGTATTTTATTTTACCAACAATAGGAAACTCTTGGGAGTTGATTAATTAGGATGATTACATATATGCTTAAGGAAATTTATTTTGGAAGCAAGTTTAGAATGGACTGGACTGATTGAAGGAATGAGATAGGAAGGTTTTGTAATAATCCAGGCAAGAAATAATGAAGGCTTGAATTAGAGTAGTAGCTTTGTGAATAGAGAAGTAAAAACAGCAAGTTCCAACTTGAAGGGAAGTGAGAAGTTCATGATAATGTTGATCAAACTTAAGAGATAGAAAAGATGAAGATGCCTTCAGCAGAAATAGCAGTTTGGAAAAAAAGTTTCAGGGGGAAATTAGTTCAGTTTTGAATGTGTTGAATTTCATATGTCCAAATCACCTTATGTGATTGGTTCACCTCCTTTTGTAATCATATGTAGCCTGTCATATCCCAAACAATTAAATTTCTTGAACTTAGATACAAATCATAAGGAATTTTGATGTAAAGTTACCTATCTTGACTTGCTTGTCTCCTGCTAAGTAGAGAATGGAATTTCTGCTTGTTAACCTAAGTCTAGGTATTCAGTGACTCTTTATATCCATACAGCCAAACAATAGCTATGAAATGGTAAACAATCCATCAGGATAGCAAATAGTAATGCAAAGAACAACAACCTTAAAACAAAACAAAAAACTCACTATCATATCCTATTCCTAGTATGGGATCCTCTTCCCTTCCTCCAATAGTAATCTGGAAGACAAGATCCTCCAAAAAACTCAAAGCTCAGATAGAGTACGGTCAGTATGTGCTCTAGGGAGAGGGAAAAGTAATCTCAGTGTGATAGGGAACTGGGCAAAAGGCCCTGCCCTTATTCACAGAGGCTATAACAAGCACAGTATGCTTGATTGACTTATGGGAAGCTTACTTCTTTACAGAGGCTTTTGGAGCATATGTAGACTATGTATAACTGGCTTGAATCAACTAACTATATTTGGTAAATAAGAAGTTCTTTCACAGGCTACAGAAACATTCAATGAGTCATTAGTCAGCTTCTATACCCTTTCCACATGATTTTGCTTCATCTCTTGGTTTGACTTGATTTCAGCTGATACTCTTCCTGCTAGACAGTATCAGGTGAGAGACAGTGCTGTAAGGGATGAGACCATAGTCCTTTTCCCTATTTCCACCATTTCCCAGCCAAAGTGTTGTTCCTTGAAAATAGTCCATGTTTGGGGCAGCTAGGTGATGCAGTGGATAGAGCACCAGCCCTTAAGTAAGGAAGACCTGAGTTCAAATGTGGTCTCAGACACTTAACACTTCCTAGCTGTGTGACCCTAGGCAAGTCACTTAACCCCAATTGCTTCAGAAAAAAAAAATTCCGTGGTCCTTTGCCTCAACCTTTATTTTTGTTTGTGTGTTACTTATTTTTTTCTGTGAAGAACGTTGAAGGCTACAACCTTGTTAGTTTTGGAAGGTCAAGAGACTGATCCATCCACATGTTTTCCTGAGTCCAGAAATTTGGGAGTCAAGTCTCCATGCCAGGTTTTGCAGCCAGCCCAGGATTACAACCAGCCTGTGGAACAAGGAAGTGATCTTTGGGAGTAATATCATTGGTAACTGAGATAAGGACTCATCTAACAGAGATGCCAAATTTGGGCATGAACTTTTGGGATCAATGTCATGAAGGTTTTATAGGAGACAATGCACCTGTGAGATATTTTGGAGAAACATTTGCATTTATGTCCTTGCTATATTTTCAAAATAAATATCTCTTTTGCAAAAGCTAATTGATATTAGTTGGTTAAATGTAACTGAGACAGTAGTCATTGGGTTGGAGGAGGCTGGGAAACAGACACACCAGGAATGGGGGCTCAAGTTGAAGTCATTAAAGATAATTCTATGTCTTAGAGGTACCCCTAATACCCTTGAGAAAGAGCATGGTTCTGGGATAGCTTGAGAGGAGAAATTCTTGGATTAGACTCCATTCTCCTCTAATTTAAGTGAAAGTAGCAATTAGGTACTGAGACAGTTCTTGCAGGAATACATGATAGGAGCATACATATGTGTTCCCATTTGGGTCATCATGGCATTCTAGCCTTGGAGATTGGTTCATTACTAAACCCAAGTTTGAGGTACTAGTTTTGAGAATCTAGAGATAGTATTCTCTATAGAAGGAAGGAAAGCTCTTGATGAAGAAGCTCCTTAGAGGATTATCCATATAATTCTTGAGCACAGTGAGTTATTTGGACTATCCATATATGATACAAAAAGATGGCTTGTTCTGTAACTCCCAGGATGGTTCTTTAAACATAAGGATTTATAGAAAGAGGAATTCAGAAAGTTAAAAGGTTACCCCAATAGCAACTGCAAGTCCAAGCCCCTTTTGGGATGAGATAATGGGCTGAATGCTTTAAACATTTTCTGTTATTTGCTTGTTGCCTCCTATATTTATTTTTTCCAGTTCTGCACTTTCTATAGATTGAAATAAAGGCTCCCTGATATCCAGTTGCACATTATCTTGAATGCTTGTATGAAAATGGGGAACCTCTTTTCTTCCATATTTGAATGGTCTAGAAATGAACTATACAATGTAGATATTTGGAAATTTTCCTAGAGTAACTCCTGAGGAAGTCAGTTTGACTGAAGGGATTTAATAATCCATTTAAGATTAGCTTCTAGGTGTAAACCTGTTTCATGCGATCCAAGAATCTTAGAGAGATCCTGGACTTGGGGGTTTTACTTTTGCTACTCACTTTTTCTTCTTTAATCAAGGGAGTGTAGAGAAAGAAAAAGTGATTTTAGATAACGTGTTCCATTAAAAGTGAAGCATTTTTCCCAACTCTGAGGGAAGGAGGAAAGGATAGAATGTATCTCATCTAATCAATTATTAGTCTTCAACTGGTTTTCAGCATAGTAAAGACTGCAGGTTTCTTCAATAGTGGCAGTGCTTAAGAGCAACTGTCAAAGTCATCATTGGTGAGGGGTGGGGAGAGAATTAGAGGAGATCAAATGCTAAATTCTGTAATGTTCATATAATCTCAAAATGGAGGGTGACTGCAAGTATCGATCAGCTAATCTTTAAACATTTAATAAGTGCCTACTGTGTGCTAGGAACTGTGCTAAAAGTTAGGGATACAAAAAGAGGCAAAACATAGTCTCTGCCCTCAAGAAGCTTGCATCCTAATAGAGGAGATGACTTAACTTTCTTCCTTTTCATCTGGATTCCTCTTTTCCTTTTCTCAGAATTCCGTTGCAAAGAATCCATGATAGCCTCAGTTCCATATCAGTAGTTGGCAGAATTTTAAGAAAACATTTCCTCTCCAGGGTGACTTTGGGAAGGAGTACAATATACCCTATATATACCCTTATAATGCATACTTCCACATAGTAGGAAATTAATAAATATTTTTGGGATGAAGGAACTGATATTTGTGGAATATCTTCTTTTGGGAAGAACAGCTCTCATTTTCTTTTCTGTCGTCATTTTAAATATGTAGAAGAAGCATTGGAATAGTAAAAGGTACTCCTTTTACTTCTTGCCCTCATTCTTTTATCTCATACATTCTGTCTACCTTAATCTGAGGAGAGTTTGAAGAAAAAGGAATTTCTAACTCTCTGTGTGCTTTCTAGGTTTGCAGAGTATTTTCATCACTACTACCTCTTGAGAGACAAGGAATAGCTATAGTACCACAAAACTGTTTTAAGTGTTTACCACCCTTGTACAAAAAAACAAAACAAAACAAAACAAAACCTTTTCCCCCACCATTTTCATGTGTGCATTTCCCAGAAGTGTTTTGCTAACTTAAAAAAAAAAAGCCAAACCCCATAAAATTTCTTGCTGTCTGGAAATTTGCACATGTGAAAATATTTCAATTTAAACTGAAGGTAAAGTATTCACAAGACCAGCTTACAAAGATGATGACCAGAATTTGACTAGCAGCTGCTCAAGGTCATATGCTTCTCATACACTCTGTCACAACTAAGTCATGCATGGAACACATAGGCAAATTCAAAACTTGCTGATGAATCAACTCTTGTCCTTTTGCAAACTTCCTCTTATTGAAATCTGAGATATGGGACATTTGAAAAGAGATGAAAAGATTTGGAAGAGCAGCTGTAAAGAGTGGGACAGTGAACTGATAAAGTATAGTAGGATTGCCTAGCAACAATGGGGTTTTAACTGAAGTTATGTAGTATGAATTTGTAGTTGATTCTGTCATAACAGTTATGTGATTTTCTTTTATCTTTGTTCCCAAGCCTGTATGTAGAAGTGTGGGTGACAAATGATGATCTTGATGGAAGGTTGAGGCATAATTAGTGATATAATTAAGTGACAGGAATTCTAGAGATGAGGGTAGTATAGTGGTATTTTGGTTTCTCTTCAGTTCCCTTTAAAAACAACAGGTGTAGAGTAACTACAACCTAAAATAAGGGGGAAATAGAAGATATGAACATTGAAGAATCTGCCAAGCATGCAAATCCACTGAGAATTTGTTTGATATTCTGCCTAGATCAGAAAACAAAGTTAAATAATAGGCTCTGATAGAGTATGCTAACTTACTAAAGGGATTCTGCTGAGGTTTTTTTTTTAATATCATTTAAAATGTATTTTACATAGTTACAAATTTGCACATTTGTTAGTTTCTTCTCTCATCCCAAATCCCCTATCTCAAATAAAAAAAGAAAAACACAGTCCTTGTAACAAATAAACATAGTCAAGCAAAACAAATTCATATATTTGTTATGCCTCAAATGTCTCTCTCTCTATCTAATTCTTGTGAATCCATTGTGAATCCATCACCTGTCTCAGTAGGAAGTGAGTAGCATACTTCATTAGTTTTTTGAAGTCAGGGTTAGTCATTGCATTCATCAGAATTCTTAAGATTTTCAAAATTGTTACAAAATTGCTGATACAAAATTATATATATTATTCTGGTTCTTCTCACTTCACTCTTCATATGTTCATATATGTGTAACCATGCTTTGGAGCATCCCCAGATCATCAAGATATGGGTATCCATGTGGAAGAGCTCTGAGTCTTTTGAAAGACATTGTTGTCCAAATTACTAATAGTGGGGTAGAGGAACAGGATCCCGTACGAATTCAGGATGGGTTCTGATAGTATTTTCTTTGCATTACTATTTGTTGTCCTGATTGATTATTATTTCATAGCTTATTCATTGGCTAGCTATATTCATATGAAGAGTTATTGAATACCTAAACCTGTGTTTTTGTTGAGGCAATTGGGGTTAAGTGACTTGCCCAGGGTTATACAGCTAAGACATGTTAAGTGTCTAAGACTAGATTTGAACTCAGGTCCTCCTGACTTCAGGGCTGGTGCTCTATCCACTGTGCCACCTAGCTGCCCCTAAACCTAAGTTAACAAGCAAAAATTCCATCCTTTACTTAGCAGAAGACAAGCTCAAGATATGTAACTTATTAGAGTTGAATTTATTCACCAAGGGATCAATATGAGGAAAAGTAGAGAGAGTGGTTAGTGCAGAGGAAATGACCTGGGAGAAAATCAAGGATCCAAGAGATTGGAGATCATGGAATAAATGAAGAGTAGGTTTTGTAAGGGAAGGCAGAAGGTGAGGTGAAAAGTCAATAGATTATGGTTGAATCAAGGGATTTGGGGATTTTTTTGAATATCGAGATGGTATATTTGCGGGTGATGCCAAAATCAAAGATATGGCAATTTTTTTGTGGGATAGAGGAGTAGCTGATGAAAAGGTGTAGGATGAGGAACTGAGTGGTTAGGATGTTTAAAGAAGAATCAAGATGTATATTGAAGTTCCCTAGTATGAAGTTAGGAGTTGGAGAGTAAAGAAAAGTTGTGGGTCAGGTAACAAACTCATTGAATAAGGAAGGAGAATAACCTAAGTGAGAATAACCTCTAGACAACAGCTACCAGGATTTTGATTGGGCCTTAGATTTGAATAGGACAAACTCAAAGGTAGAGAGGTTACTGAGTGATGGATGTAGGGAAAGAACCTGAAACTGGCGATGGGAAGCAAGGGGTATTCTAACACCCCTGCCTCAAACAGTCAGCTGAGAAGAGGGAGTTTTTATCCTTTCTTACTCTTCTCACTGTTTTGTTTTTGACCACTGCATCCCTTAATTCACTTTCCTTTTTATCATTGTCCCTGTGACCATGGTCCCCGATCCTTTGTTGAATGACCACAAGGGCTATTCTCTGCTCTGGAATTGTGACCAAGAACTGTATATGGGCACTATATAAACAGTACTCACTTCTGCACCAACTGCCAGCTCAATGTCCCCTGTAATCTTTTTCTAACTGGTTGTCCAATTTCCTTACTGTTTCTGGGCTAAGAGTTCCTGAAGCTGTTACTGTTACTATTGCAACCTCCCCCAAAGCCCTCCACTAGTGTTGCTTCTTTGTGCATTTCAGGTTAGCCCTTACCCCAATGTCATAGACTTCTACTCCTGACCCATTAAGTTATCTTGGGCTAAAAAAAATCTTAGCCTGACTTTTAGTTGGCTTTGCCATTCCAGAATCCAATGTGAGACATTATTTTAAAGTTATTAGGAGGGAAAGATTGAGATAATTCTAATGGGTTGGTGCTTCTACTCTTGGCACCACACAAATATTTTTTTCAGAAGAAGAAATTCAATTTATCAACATGAAAAATACAGCAAATCATTAATTCAAATAGACTATACAATTTACCAGGCTATGGCTAGAAATGTAAATTAAATCAATTCTGAAGTTTCAACTAATTTCTATCAAATTGAAAATGTAATATAATCTGGAAATAGTCAAGGTTGAAGAAGCTGTGGGAAGATCAACACATTGATAAACCGTTGGTGAATCTGAGGATTCACATACACATAATGGGAGACTGTTTTCAATTTGTCTCTCCCATGAGTCCATTCACCCCCTATCCCTCAACCAGAGGATCCGGATTCATGTGTGACCTCTTAAAACTTACTAGCTATGTAACAGAAAACAAGTCGTTTCAGTTTGCTCATCTGTTTAAATGTGTTTGTATAGCACTATTGTCCCAGCTGTGCTCCTAGCAATTCCCTGAAAGGACAGCCTCTCCAACTACCCTTACAGTAAGTTTCCTGTTCTCTAGTTTGCTATATCCCACAACCCCATGACTTATCTCTCTACTCCTTTAATCTAGCCTTTGATAATAAAGTGACCCCTCTTCTCACCAAGGCTGACCCCTCTACTCTTGATTCCATCTTCTTCTATCTTCTTCAGCAGACTGTCTCCACAATGATCCTTTCAGTAATCTTCAATTTCTCCTTCCTAATTAATTGGCTCCTTCTTCATTGCTTACAAACGTGACCCCCAAAACAACCTCAAAACAACAAACAGTTCTTACTAAACTCTCTCATCCCTTCCAGATATCATCTTATACCTGTCCTCTTTTTTTTTTTTTTTTTTTTTGCTTTTTGCTGAGGCAATTGAGGTTAAGTGACTTGCCCAAAGTCACACAGCTAGGGAATGTTAAGTGTCTGAGGTCAAATTTGAACTCAGGTCCTCCTGACTTCAGGGCTGGTGCTCTATCCACAGTGCCACCTAGCTGTCCCCCTCTTTTTCTTAATCAAACACCTAAAAATCTCTATTTAACAATAATTGCCTAATTTCCTCTCATTTCTGAACCCTTTGCAATCTGATCTTCAATCTTATCACAACTTTGTTCAAAGTTATCAGTGATTTTTTTTAACTGCCAAATCCAGTGGCCTTTTCTCAATCCTCATCCTTCTTGTTGCTGACCACTTACTCCTCCTGGCTGGATGCTTTCTCCTCTTTGACCTTTTGTGATACTGTTCTTTCCTAATTCACTTCTGATTTGTCTGTCCACACTTTCTTATTCTTCTTGGCTGGGTCATCATCCAAATTCACCTCTCACCCATATAGATATATATCAAGACTGTACCTCAGGGTCTATTCTCTTCTTTCAACATTTCCCATCTGGGGAATTGTCATCAGCACTCATGGGTTCAATTATCAACTTTATGAAGATGATTCCCAGATCTACATATCATGTTATAGTCTCTCTTGAATTCTAGGTCAGAAATTTTAAATTGCCTGTTAAATATTTCAAATGAGTTCAAATGAGCATAGACATTTCAAACTCAAAATGACTACAATAGAATTCACCCAAACCCATTCCCAATGGCAAATTACACATAGCTGCCACATCAACACTTCCATATTTCCAGCTAATATTCAGCATTGGGTGGAAAATGATTATTATCCTTGGAGAAATTATAATCATAAATACATGATTTCAACACTAAATAATGATAGGCCCAAGCTGCTATATATTTTTAATTTAAGTCAATTTTATTATACAGTTTAGAGAACTATTGCATATTTATATATGTTTTCTTTAGTAAAATACCTATAGAAGGTTCTTAGAAGGCCTGTAGTCTCTGGATATACACGTATCTTTGTGTTTGTTGGTTCTCTGCCCTAGAGTTCATAATCTGAATTAGACAATTCAAAATTATTAGATTATGGGGGAAGAGACCAAATGTCATTTTTTTCTCCAGCAGAGGGAGTCTCTTTGGCATTCTATCCATTTCTATATAAAAGCAAATGCCATTTCTTCTTTGTTCTTGAAATTTCTCCTTTCCAGTTAAATTTGGGGGAAATAGTTCTTTTATTTTAATCCAGTAGTGATATAAAAGAGTCATGGAGTACTAAACTACGACCAGTAGCCACCGGTCCTAACCCTTTTCAAAAGAGAAGTTAAGAAGTGCTTCCAGTGGGATTTTCCCTCAAAGGACAGAAACCTCAAAAAACATTAACTGAACAAAAAGGGCAATACAGGGAATACCATTGATATTGACTGTCCAGCAGTATTTAGCACCTTGCTTTGTGATAGTTGGTACTGATAAACTTAAGAAACATTGTGACTAGGCTATACATGGAAAGAATTTGAAGAGGTTTAGTGGTATGCTTTTTGTGGGTTTAAGTTTTAAAGTGCTGTGCAATTCAAAATGTTTTTGAAAAGTGCAAGCTGCAGGTGTAGAAAACTGAGTCCTTAATCCTTAATTCATTTCTCTCAAATCTATCAGATGAGAAAATTTCCAGCTCTTGAGGTCACAACTTCACATCTGAAAATTAAAAAATAAAGATAAAAATTTTTAAAGACGATCATGAGGTTTATTTATTCATTTATTTGAATGAACACCATAAACTTTGGCAAATAAAAATAAATTCCATTCATTTTAATATTTGGGGGCAGCATAGTGTGGTGAAAGTACACCAGTATCCTTTGATTTCTGACTTCAAAAGTCCTGTGATCTGTGACAAAGACACTCCTGAGAGAACAGAAGAGGTCACAGCAATTACCAGTCTGAAAACAGAGACACCATTGCAGAATTGGATAGTTTTCTCTTTTGATGAAAAGCAGCTCATGATAGCTTAATAAGTTCAACTTTTTTAGAATGATATGCAATACAGAGACCAGGGAAAGCCATACAGGCAGCTATACAAACTAGACTCCCTTAAAGCTAAACTGTTCTGCCACAATAAAATATCATCTGATTCTTTTGCTTTTCATCCTATCAATACAATCAGGTCCAGAGTCACTTTATAAAGACCAGTTTAGGAAGGATATCCAAAAGCTTGAAATTTCGCTTTTATTCTCTACCTGAAGGTAGCCTCAGAATGTAAGAGAAGTTGGGATTCTTGGAGCCATTGCTGTTCCCTTTTTACATCCATCTGCAGTTCATCTGTCCTTCCTCCCTAATTTTGTTAGGAATTAGTCCAGCATTTCGAATATCTGGTGTTTAATTTAATTTCTAATTTGCTTTATGACCTTGGACATGCACTTCGTATCTCTAAACCTCAGTTTCCTCACTGGGAAAATTATCTCTAACTTGCCCTTCATCTCTGACATTCTGTGATTCTAGAAAATAGTTGCTCTCAAAAGTTTTGTTTTCCTTTTGATGGAAACAATGAAAGATGACAAATAAAAAATGATTCCAAAATTTAGACTTTCCTAAGTTGTCAGTGATTTAATGTGTCAAATTTTCTTCATTCTTATGCTTCCTGATGTTTCTGCAGCATTTCACACCTCCTCCTGGATACTCTTTGCCCTTTCTAGGTTTTCATGACATTGCTCTTTTCTGGTTCTCCTCCTACATGCCTGATCTCTCTTCAGTCTCTCTTCTGAGGTAAGACAGAGGAAAAAGAAAATAAGATCCAGAATAATGCTTTGGTGGAACACTCATTGTTCAAATATGTGACTTCTCTATGCCATATGTACTAGTGGTAGGTAATCCCTCCCCCCCCCCAACTTTAATCTGGATCCTCTTTTCTTTTTCCTCTTTCCATTCTCAGTTGGTGATCTTGATAGCTTCCATGGATTCAGATGATTCTTAGATCTATCTGTTTATTCAGCTTCACCTATGGTCCCAAATCACCAACTTTTAATTATTGTAAACTAGATGTCCTGTAGGAATCTCAAACTCTAATGTCTAAAACAGAATTTATTTTCTTTTCCTCCAAATCCTCTCTTCTTATGAATTTCTTCATTACTGTCGAAAGTACCAACATCCTTTCAGTCATCCAAGATGGCAACTTCAGAATCATCTTTAATTTTTCACTCCCACTCACCTAACTCTTGTCATTTCTATCTTTACAATGTCTCTTGTACACATACATTCTTCTATACTCTCACAGCTCCAGGCTTTCAGTGCAATAGATATATTTCACTACTTCAAATCTCTCCTTACTCCAACCAGGTTTCCACTTAGCTGTCAAAATGATTTTTTCTTAAGAGAAAGTCTGATCAACCCCTCCCCAACTTAATAAATTCCAGTGGTTTCTTATTACTTCCAGAATAAAATACAAAGTTCTCTGTCATTTCAAGATTTTCATAATCTGATGCCTTTTACTTTACTACACTTGCCTATTTGTTCTTTGTGTAAAATATTCTTTCACTCTCCCTGCCTTTTCACTGACTGTCCTCCATGCTTAAAATGCTCTGCTACTCTTTATTTATATTTGTTAGTTTTTCCTGATTTCCTTTTAGATTCAGCTCAAATTCCATCTTTAGCAAGAGGACTTCCTCGAACTTCCCAGTTACCAGTGTGTTTTCCTCTCACCTACTCCATTACATTTTCCTAATTATGAAATATGTTGTTTCACCTACTTGAATGTAAGCTACTTGAGGGCTGGGATAGTTTTACTTTTATTTTGTATCCGCAGTGTCTGGCACTTAGTAAGCACTTAATAGATACTCCTTAACTGCCAAATGATTGATTTCATATCTATCTACAGATACACAAGAGGCAATGGCAATCCTCAAAGGAATAAGGTTAGACACAAGAAAAACCTTTTCAAATGAAAATGTTCTTCAGAAACTGGAATGTGCCCTGAAAAAAGATTGTCTTTCCTAGAATATGTTAGATACAGAATGAATAATTTAGCTTTCTGACAATATTAGATACATCACTCTTGAGATGGAGAATGAGGAACTGGATAGGTGCTGAATACTCTGACTATACCAGTTTTTCCATACCCCGTTTTCCCATTGTATTTCCCACCTCCCTTATGAAGTCCATCCCATTCCCAAAGGGAAAACTTGTGTCATATCTCCAGTGCTAATACAATAGTTGGCAAAATAAAAGGCTTAATAATTATTGAATGTTTGTTAAACATAGACTGCTTGGAAAAGAGTCCATAAAATAAAGCTGGAAAGATAGATTTGAGCTGATTGTGAAAGGCTTTAAAATGATAGTTAAAGGAATTTGTATTTTATTCTATAGGCAATATAGAGCCACTACTGTTTTTTGAGCAGAGGAAGAGTATTTGGGGGGCAGGCACCTTATTTCAGGAGATAAGATATGTACAGAGAAGCATCCAAAGGATGGTGTCTAGCTGACCTATGCAGTGAGAGCTTTGCTGAAGAGTGAGCTCCAGGCATTATTCATAAGTCCTGCGGCAATTCATGATAAAAGCCATAGAACTGGAAAGGATCAGAGAATTTTAGAGATCTTTAGAGATTACTCCAAAGCTCTAAGCCTGGAGGATTTGTCTGGGAGGGTTGAGGATAGCAATAAGTCAGTACTGTTTTCATGTTTATTCATTACATACAATGACATATATTCTGTCAAACGTATCAGGCCCCATCTAATGACTGTATAAAAATAATTAAATCTGAGAATGTTGTGCAACCAGAATTAGGTAAATGTATTAATTCCATCATTTATTTCCAGTGAGCTGCAGAGTTTATGACATAATATTTTGGGGCATTTCCACAGCTATCTAAATCTGAAGGTCAAGATCACTGATTAAAATATTTCAATTCCTCATTAGTCAGTGGTGGCCAAGAGAACAGTGTATTATATCAGGGCTCACAGCTGGGAACTAATCTTATGATTCTTATCATAATCCTCTTGAGAAGTCATTTCCAGTTCAGTATTTGGATAAAAATTTTTGATCATTTCAAGTTTCTAGTCATTATGTTTGTTGGTTCTTTCCAATTTCACTTAAAAGTTCATGATTTCAGTATATATCTAGCAAAATGTTTATCAGGTTATATACAGGCACCTACATTTTTTTCAGGGGAGCAGATACTTTACATAAAGCTTGAAATGGGAGGAGGCAGTGAGGTAAGAAAGAAATCTGCAGAAATAAGCAAAAAGCCCCAAATCAGCCTTGCGTGCAAACCTGGAATCACCAAGTTCAGAGCTGAGTTGTTTAGGAGAAAGGGTTCTGAATCCCCCAACTGCACTTCACCCCACTTGTCTTGATGTTCTTTCCCACCTCGATTCTATTTCTATATATATTTAATAATAACAGCTAGCATTTAGATAGAACTTTAAGGTTTACAAAGCAATTTATATTACAACATGTCATTTGATCCTCACAACAACTTGGTGAAATAGGTGCTATTATTATCTCCATTTTGCAGATAAGGAAACTGAGGTGGGTTACAGGACTTGCCCATGATCAGTTAATTAAGTATCTGAGGCAGGATTGGAATTCAGATCTCCCAAATTCCAAATCCACAACTGAGCACTGAATCACCCAAGATGACATTTTTTTTTGCTTCTTGGATCCTTCTAATTCCTTGAAGGGACAGAATATTAATTTTTCATTTTGCCTTTGTGTTCCCAGCAGCTAACATAGTCATTACACAGAAGAAGGAATTTAATAAAACTTTGTTGATTTAGAGCATATGATTTTGAGTCAGGGGACTTAGATTGAAATCCTGGTCCTGTGACTCCCTTCCAAATTGCTGAATTAGTTTCTTCCTCTATACAATGGAGGCATGCATAAGGATTCTGGACATAGTTAGACTAGGTCCTTTCCAGTCCTAATTCTAATGTGCTCTCAAGTTATATGGAAATTATGAATGACTTTTTAACATGAATTTCAATTAAATTCTAAACTTATGTATAATACCCAATGACTAGTTCAGAAATGACTGGTAAAGGAAGACTTAGAGCTACTAGTTTTATGAGGGGGAAGAACATCTGAAGAGTCAAATTCTTACCCTCTCTGATGATTTTGGCCGTTGGCCAGGCTCTCCTGTACCAAAAATCAGTGGAAAGAACACTGGCTCAAGATTCAAAGGACCTGGGTTCAAATCCTACCTCTATTACTATCTGTGTGCTTTTGGGCAAGCTTAACTTCCACTTTGTCAACTATCAAGCATCTATTAAGCATTTACTATGTATCAGGTACCATGCTAAGTGCTGCAAATAGAAAAGAAGGTAAAAATATGCCCTGTACTCAAGGAGTTCACAGGCTAAAGGGAAAGATAATATAACACAAGGTATATACAATCTAAATGGGAGTTGACCAGAAAGTCTCCTGAAGAAGGTGGAACTTGAACTAGATCTTAAAGTAAGTCAGGGAAGCCAGGAGTGGGAGGCTAGGAGGGAGAAAATTCCAGACATAGAGTACTGCCAGAAAATGGAGTGGGGACAGAGTATCTTGCAAAGGAACAACTAGGAGGTCAGTGTCATTATATTGTAAATTTCTTGAAGGAGAGTAAAGAAAACTGGAAAGGTAAAGATAGGCCAGATTATAAAAGCCAAATGGAAGATTTATAGTTGGGTAGTATGGTATAGTGGAAAAAATATTGGATTTAAAGTCTCAGGGTCCAATCCCAATTTTGTTACTGATTATCTATAGACCTGGAGCAAGAACTTTTTGGGCTTCAGTTTCCTTGTCTAAAAAATTATGGAGCTAGAGTAAATATTTGTAAGGTCCCTCCAGTTCTATTTCTTGTAATTCTGTGATATTACAAAAAAAAAAGTATTTAAAAATAAAGTAAAAAATATCCACATTGATTTGGGATCACAGATTGGGTCCAACTCTCAAAGCTAGTTCTATGCAGTATTGTTGTTGTTTTGGGGAGGCAATTGGGGTTAAGTGACTTGCCCAGGGTCACACAGCTAGTAGTAAGTGTCTGAGGCCAGATTTGAACTCAATCTCCTGACTACTATGCCACCCAGCTGTAATTTGCATTTGTAAAAAGAACTATTTCTAACCCTAAAGAGAGATTTACTAAACCTGAATTTTACAAAAATATAGAAAAGAAACACAATAATAATAATTATGATAGAATAATATTAGAATTGGAAAGTATTTTAGAGATTTTCTAGTCCTATAACTTCTCAAATTACAGTCCCCAAATTCTGGTGTTCAATATAACAATATAAAAGGAGATATTTCTAGCCTTTCTGAAATCATACTTGTAAGTACCAATCTTTTCTGACTCTTTTGAAGAGTTTAAGGCCCACCCTGCCAATTGAATCCAAATAAGCATTTATTAATCGATCACTCTCCTTCCAAGCACTGAGGCACTGAGAATACAAAGATAAATCAATAGAATCATGAAAGGGATCTTAGAAGATGTCTAATCCAACCCATGCCTGAAGAAGAATCCCCTCTACAAATCACTCAACAAGTGGTCATAAAACCTTTGCTTGAAGACATAAAACCTTTCCTTGAAGACCTGTAGACAGAGGGGACTTGCCTCTGAAGGCAGCCTTTTCCATTGTACAAAGCTCTATTTGTGAGAAGTGAGTTTGGGATCTCTCTCAGGGTTGAACTAAGAATGAGCAGAAGACCTCATTCACTTGTGCATTTTCAGGCATATTATAATTTGTAGAATTTCTCTAATTTTTGCTTGTTGTTTTTTTTAAATAAATGAATTTACTTGCTATTTGCTATTTTTAATAGTTTTTGTGTAACCAGATTTTGGTGGGAAGGAACTAACCTGGTAAATATAAACTGAGGTCTATTCTTTCTGCATAATAAATGAGATTTTTTTTTCTGAGCCTCTAAACATTGTACCACTAGAAATATTTGGGTGGTCAGGGAAAGATATAATTCTAACTTGATTCTACCCTAAAAAATAAGTAAGGGAAGGAACATGCTTGCAGCCACGTTCTCCCTTGAAGTATCCCTTGAAGAAGGATGGGCCAGATTCTAGAGATATCCATCCACACTTCGCATGAACTGCATCTCTATATTTAGACAATTTATGAAGACATTAATACCTCACAAGAATACATATATCATACATGTTATGGATAATTGGAAGATAGGTAAGAGGAAAGGGAAGAGAAACACTACATGGCCATTCTGTGTACATAGAAAGCACTTTGCAAAACTTACAGTGCTATATACATGTTAGCTGCTATAGTAATCATGATTGTCATCATTATTATTATATTTCTCAGGGACTGCTGTGCTGCTCCTTCCCAAGTTGAAGAATAATTCTTATGGCTTTGTGTCAGAGATGGTGGGGAGATATCCCTACAAGGACTTTTTTGTTGATGGGAGGTGGAATTTGGGGGATCAGGAGAGCTAGTAATAATGCGGTAACTGTGACGATAGGAAACAAGTTCTGTATGGTTTCTGTAGGACTGTCATGTAATTCTTGCCAAAGACAAAGATTTCTTTTGCCTCTCTCCTCTTTTTTGGCTTCCTCCTGAAACCTTCCCACTTCTTTGTACTTCATATAGCAAGTAGTGGGGGCTCAAAGTCCCTCCCAGCCCTCAATTCTATGGATCTATAGTGTATTGCCCCCAAACCTCATGATACAAGTCATTAGGAAACTAATGCACAAAGATAGGATTTTATCTTATGATGAACAAGAATTTACAAATACTGACTAGGCTATTAAAACAAAAAGAAACCAAAACAAAGACAATTCCCCAAATGGAGTATCATATGATAGAACACAATGTTTTTCCTCATTAGATTAGAATGGGGAACCAAGACTGTGGCCCTTTTGAGGGATCAGCTTGGTTCTGATAAACAGATTGTTTGGGAAAGTACCAGACATACCTTGCCAACTTTCCTATTAGTTTGAGGACAGGGACCTCCCATGAAACTCAGTAGTAAATATGCAGGACTCAAATCTACCAGCCAGGAAATAAAAAGATTCTAGAGCTAGAAGGAACTTTCAGGCTAACCACTTAGTCTTAGAGATGAGGGTAAGGAATTCTAGGGAAGGGAAATGACTTGCCCAGCATCACAAAGGTGATACCAGGCAGAGCTGGAATTGGAAATTAAGTTCTCTTGCTCTGATTCCAACATTGAACACCATTGACATCATGACTGGTTTTCCATTTTGCCAGATTTTTGTCAAAGGAACTTGCTTTTTCTTCCTGGTCCAACATTTCAGGACAGAGTTAAGTGAGGAGGGCAGCAGGATGAGAAAAAAGAAGGACCATGCAAAATGCCTCTTCATTTTTATTTTTGTCTATGTCCAACATCTGACACAAATTATGGTGAGGAGATATCCCTAAAAGGATTTTCTAGGAAATCAAACAGTGGTAAAAGTCAGAGATGAATTCTGCAGGGAAATTCAAATCAAAGAAACTACTGAGTCACTCTGAGGGTTCTCTAAGTTGCTTGATCTTTTCTCTGCTATAAGGCACCCTGGACTGGGTTAGACAAACTAAGTTCTGACACTTGGAAAAGGGATTTGACTCTTGTTTGGCCTCAGAGCAGCAGAAGTGGAAATAATGTGTGGTCTTTGCACATAAGTAAATTTTGACTCAGAATAAGAAAACATTTCCTAAGAATCAGAGTTGTACATAAATGTAAATGGATTGCCACAGGAAATAGTGAATTCTTTGTTACTGGAAAGAGGCTAGTAAGGGTTACAGAAAATGATTCCTTCCTAGCTGAAACTCTATGTCTCTATGTACTCTGAAAGGCTAACTTTGACCAATATGGTCCTCAGAGCCAGCAGAATTATTCTGTTAACATCTGAATCTCATAAACATTAACATATTCTTAGATCAGAAAGTGAACAGAACAAGACAGTTCCTGGAGGAACAAAACATTCCTCCCCTTCCTCTCCTCACCCCTAATTTTTTTTTAATTTAAAAAGGGGAAAAAAGTATCTGCTTACCAAAAATCAGCATCAACTGGTTAGGGGACAGACTATGAGAACATTAAATCAAACCCAGCAAATCAGAGTGGAGACCTGGAGACATAGAACAGAGAGCTAGAAAGGTCCCTACCTATTATATAGTTCAAACTCATCTAATGAGCTTTATGAAGATGCTGAACCCAAGGAAATAAAATGACTTACTCAGGTATTAAGGATCAGACCTAAGATTTGAACCCTTGATTTCCTGACTTCTGCAAAGTCCAGCCCTTTTCCCACTATGAGTTAAAGTTAGTCATAGAAGCAATGGAGCTTACCAGTTCTGTGAGAGATCTTTGAATTCTGGCGTAGTCTAAGGAAAATCAGGAACAGTGCCACAAAAATGATGATGCAGGTCGGAATGAAAACATAAACCAAGGGTAATTCTCTATATGAAATTTTCTCTTGAACTGCAGAAATAAGTTACCCAGAATACTGTTAAAAGATAGCCAGTTTCAACATGAATTCTGATACACACCATCAACAATGACTTTGTACTGCTTGCTCTATGCTACCTGCCAATATGCTAAATTATCTGGTACTCGGGAATTACCAGTTGAATTGAACTGGGTTAAATAAAGTTGGTTCTTGTCCTCTAGGAACTTAACATCTGCAGAGATTTTTGAGATGCTCAAGTGAAATTCACTTTTGAGAAAGGATTCTGGGAAGTTGACAGAATAGGTCAGAAAACTTTGGGTTCTCCATATTTCCTCCACACAAAAAAAAAAAAAAGAGGAAGAAAGGATAGAATATTGCCTCAGGGAGAATGTAAAGCAGCTGGGAAAGCTCTGACTTTCAGAGCTGAGGTTGGCCTGAGGGAAGTAGGTACACCTCCAGTCCAACTCTGCCAAATCAACAAAGGAGAAGCCCTGGGGCTAGCTGGGGTTAGCAGACAGCTTCAGCCTTAGAAACTTTCATCTCATAGAAAGTGTATGGGGTCTGACTGTCAAGTAGGAGAACACTGAAGGAAGGACCTGTTTCCTTGACTAGGCTGACATGCTATGGGGGAGAACAAGCTAGCACACACCTACTGAGTGCAATAGCAGAGTGGCAGAGATCTGGCTGTTTCCGGGAAGTTGTAGGAGAGCAAATTGGTATCAGTTCGGAGGACAGAGAGGACAGCTGTAGTTTGTCACCGGAGTGATTACAGAGAGCAAGATTATTTGCAGGTATTATACTTGAGAGCTTAGAAATGGAGAGGAGTGCTCAAGGTAGAAGCACAAATCTCATAAAATAACAGTAAGAAAAATTTGTTTCCTTTACTAAGGAGTAAAACTTGATTGTACTAATAGCTGCTAAAAAACAAAATAAAACAAAAATGAATAAGCAAAGGAGAAAGAACTCATAGATAGCTACTATGGGGAATAAAAATTTGGGTTCATATTTAGAAGATAGTACAGCTAAAAAAATAAATAAAAATTAAAAAAGGCCACTCCTTTTTCAATGAGAAATGTCAAATGGTCCCAAATCCCAAAAGAGTTCTTGAAAGAACTTAAAAAGGATTTTTAAAACCAAATAAGAGAGATCCAGGAAAAATTAGGGGAAAAATTAAGAGCAATCTAAGAAAATTATGAAAAAAAAAGTCAATCAATTAGAAATAGAGAATCAACTTAAGGAAGAAAATAATTTCTTGAAAACTAGAATTGGGCAAAGGGAAGTCAATGATTCTAAGACACCAAGAAATATATATTTTTTAAAAAATCAAAAGAATAAAAAAAGTAGGTGATGTGAAACATCTCATCAGAAAAAACAATCTGTTGAACAGATCAAGGAGAACTAATATAATAGACTATCTTAAGATTAAAATTTTTAAAAAGAATTTTCATACAATATTACAAGAAATTATCAAGAAAAATTTCTCTGAAGTTCTAGAACAAAAAGACAACTCTCCTTATCACAATCTGAAAGAGATCCCAGGAGAAAAACTCATAGGAATATCATAGTCAAATGCCAAAGCTCCATTAGGGAGAAGATATTTAAGTTAAGCATCATGAAGCTGCAATAAAGATTACACAAGACCTAGCAGCTAATACATTGAAGGACTGTAGGATTTAGAATGCTATATTTCATAGAGCAAAGAATGGGTTTAAATCAAGTGTAACTTACCCAACAAAGTTAAGTATAATCCTAAATAATAAAAAAGATATTTAATGAACTGAAAGACTTTCAGGTGTTTGTGATAAAAACAGAACTTAAGAAGAAAATCAACATATAACATCTAGGAAAAATATAAAGTAAACTTTAAAAACCAAATACAAAGGACTCAAAAGATCAAATTGTTTACTTTTTATTTATGAAAATATTATCAGTACTCTTATGACTATTATTACTGTTTGGGTAGTTTGAAAGAAATACTTGGGCTGAGTTGAGTATTATGGGATGATTCTAAAAAATAAAACTGTAGGGAGAGATAAAAAGGAGTAATTGTCTCATACTAATGAGGTATAAAAGGAAAAATTGAAACAGAAGAAGTTAGTTATGGGGAGGATATACATATACATATACATCTAGAACAGCATAAAAATGTTCTAAACTAAGAAATAAGAAGCCAAGGAGATAGGATTGGGGGAGAGGATAAGGGAAAGAATGTTGGATAAGTTTAGATATGGAAGGGCAAGGTACTGAGTAGAAGTAAAGCAGAGGAGTGAGGAGGGGTAGGAACAGAGTGAGAAGAATAGTGAAAAAAAAATAGGTAGGAGGAAAATACACATGTAATTATAGATTAAAATGGGGTGGGATAAATTGACCCATAAAATGAAAAGTAATAGATTAAAAATTTGAATTCAGCATTATCTTTTTCTTAGGAAATGCTATAAAAATGAGATATAAAGAAAGATAAAATAAAGATCTGAAGTAGAATTTGTTAGGTAAAAAAACCCACCAAGGGTAGCAGCAATCATAATTTCAAAGTTAAAGCTAAAATAGATTTAATCAAAAGAGAAAAAAATGGGGAAGCTATAATATGCATCAGCAATATTTTTCAATATTGTTTTTTTTGGAAATTGTTTAAAATAATTAGTATAAAATATACTTTTATATGCTGTACACCAAACCAGACACAGGAGCTATATGAACATAAATATAAAGCACTTTTTATACAAATAAAGTCAGATCTAAATAATTGAAGCAATTTTTATTGTTCATGAGTAGGTAAAGCCAATATAATTTTTAAAAAGGGGCAATTTTACCTAACTAATCTGTTTATTCAATGCCATCTCAATTAAATTACTAAAAAGTTCTTATTGAATTAGAAAAAAAATTAGTTACAAAGTTCATTTGGAAAAACAAAAAATCAGGGACTTCAAAGAAACCTGGGGAAAAAAGATGTAAAGGAAATAGATTCTATAATATCAAATTTTAAACTATATTATGAGAGCATTGTTAAAGTGTAAGATGAATAATTGTATTTATTTTAAATAAACCTATGCAGCCAAGAATAGAAGCAATACTGAAAATTGGGTGAAAACTTTCATAGACAATCTTTCAGAGAAATTGTGATTGTATTGAAATACTGCTGTGATATAGGAAATGATGACCTTCTCGATGTAGAGAAAAATTTGAAGGAAGATGCTATCTACCTTCAGAGAAACAGATGACAATTGGAAATAAGCATAGTACAGTCTTATAAATATGTGTATGAATATATATATGTGTGTATGTTTACAGATATTTATGTATGCCTATATCTTATGCTTAAGTGTAGTCTGGGAAAGGAATAAAGTAAAAAGTGTACAACAGAGAACAAAAAAAAAATTACAAGGAAGCAAAGCTAGGCAGCATTGAAAATAATGTGTAGCATTTATTATAGAATGAAATAAGTTTTTTTGGACATGGAAATTATTTGTTTAATATTGAATCCTCTCATGTTCTGCTATGTACATGGAAATTTTTTCTTTTCTTATTTTATATTTGTTTAAAATAAATTTTTAAAATATCCAAAAAAATAAAAAAAGAAATGTACTTAAAAAAATGAACTTGCAAGGAAGAAATTCTGTTTTAAACAAACAAAAAATGATCCAAGGCTCCAAACATCACTAAATGGCTGATGATAGGTTAACTCTGGGGCTTAATGATAAGTTAAGTTGGGTATACTTAAATAATTAAAGAAATAAATAAAATATAAATAAATAAACTCATAAACTGCTCAAGTACACTTGTTCATAATTTCCGCTTCTGTTTGCCTTGGTGATACATTGAGAAGGGCTGTCCAATTATAAGAAGAGTGTGGTCACCCTATGAAGCCAAGAGCAGATGTCTAATGAGGATATGAATGGTAAAGAAGAGGCAAACAAGCCTAAGTGCAGTGGAGTGGAAACACATGAGGCATTTTCAGAAACAGAAATTAAAAGGCTTGTAGATGTTGTGATAACAGGAAAGTCATTGAGGTTATCAATATCAGGAAACCATAGAACCATAGGGGCACTATCAACTACCATAGAGTTTTCCTATTCTTGCACAGATATCAACACAATTCATTAGAGGAGGGTGTTGGGATTGGAATGATCCACTACCAATGGCATTCAACTAATAAATATTCATTGAGCATCTCTGATGTTCACAAAAGGTAAACTTCTTGAGGGCAAGGATATTTAATTTTTGTCTTTGTATATTAACACATAGCACAATGCCAGGCGTGGAGTAGGTATTTAATAACTGCTTTCTGGGTTTAATTGAATTGTTGAAGTTCATGTCTAATTCAAAGGAAAAAAAAGATCAGATAGAAGAGGTAGAATATTAGCATTATATTAGAAAAAATATGAAAATCCATGATGGATACACAAAACAAAGCATCTGTGTGGGCATAAATGAAGGGAAAAAAAATTACTATCTTGCCAAAAAGAACATATACATAAATTTCTCTTGAGAAATATTACAAAAACCCAAAGAAATCAAAGAAAGGAAAAACAGACCATAAGTACATAAATATCCAGAGCAGCATTGTGTGTGTGTGTGTGTGTGTGTGTGTGTGTGTGTAGCTGTTGTTTTAGCAGACATGGAAAATAAAGGAGAGACCATCAACTGGAGGATAGCTAAACAAATCAAGAATATGAATGCAGTTACATCATTATGTGTTTGAAATAGTGAAAGGGATGAAATAAAAGGAGCCCCCAAAATTTATATGAACTGATGCTAAACAAAATGAATAGATTTAGGGGATCAGTTTACATACTGACCATTATATTATAAAGAAAAACAACTTTGAAGATTTAAGAATTCTGAACTGTGCAATGATCAGCCAAAACTTCAGAAGATCAGTATTGAAATGTTTCCTACCTCCAGGGTGATAGTTTAGAGATACAGAATGAGATACATTTTTGTACCTAGCCATTGTATGTGGATTTGTTTTTATTGACTATGCTTACTTGTTATAGGGTAAGGTTTAAAAAAAAACCCTTTCCTACTGGAAACTGAATGGATGCCCATCAATTGGAGAATGGCTGAATAAATTATGGCATAATATATTCAACTTGTCAAGTATTTTAATATAATTAACATGTAGTAGACTTCCTGCCATCTAGGGGAGGAAACTAGGGAGGAAAATTTGTACCAGAAAGCTTTGTAAGGGTCAGTGTTGAAGAACTACCCATACATATGTTATGCAAATAAAAAGCTTTAATAAAAAATAAATAAATAAATAAATTATGGTATAGGAATGTCATGGAATATTATTGTTCTGTAAGAAATGATCAGCAGGATGATTTCAGAGAGGCCTGGAGAGACTTGCATGAACTGATGCTGAGTGAAATGAGCAGAACCAGGAAATCAGTATACATGGCAACAACAAGACTACATGATGATCAATTCTGATGGACATGGTTTTCTTCAACAATGAGATGTTTCAAACCAGTTCTAATTGTTCAGTGATGAAGAAAGACATCTACACCCAGGGATAGGCCTGTGGGATCTGAGTGTTGACCACAACATAGCATTTTCACTCTCTTTGTTGTTGTTTGCTTGCATTTTGTTTTCTTTCTCAGTTTTTTTCCTCCTTGATCTGATTTTTCTTGCGCAGCAAGATGACTGTATAACTATGTATACATATATTGGATTTAACACATATTATAACATATTTAACATGTATTGGGCTACCTGCCATCTAGGGGAAGGGGTGAGAGGAAGGAAGGGATAATTTGGAACAGAAGGCTTTGAAAAGGTCAATGTTGAAAAATTACCCACGCATATGTTTTGTAAATAAAAATCTTTAATTAAAAAAAAAGAAAAGGAAAAAAAACCTTTCTTTTTTGTCTAGGGCTAGGGGCTGGAGAATTTGGGAGAAGAGAGGTTAGTAATAGAGATGTCAAAAATAGAAGAAAACAAAGAAAAATCTGTTAGAATAGCATTTGTTAAAATGCCCAGAAGAAAACAAAAGGAAGTTCAGTAAGAGACATAATCGACCAAGACAGCTTTTTAAATTAATGTGTTACATTTATATATACTTTAAAAAACTAATCAGTATAACACAGATTCATGGTTTCATATAAAACACTACTTTCTCATTCTTTGTACATGGAAATGTTTTTGCCAAGTTAAGAATAACAACAACAACAAAAAAAACATTTTAAAAAAGAAAAGGATTTCAAATTAGCACAGAAATAAGACATAATAGTAACAATTTGGATATTAAATAGAAGTCGCATTCTGCTGAAAAGCAGAGCATTTAACAAAAGCTTCACCTGATAATAATTTCATTACTCAGAAAACAGAGAAAGTAATGAACTAAATTACTATTCTAGATCTAATTCTCACCAAGAAGAAAGAATTGGTTGGTGACATGGAAATGCTGGGAATTTTGGGAAAAAGTGACTACATAATTTTAGAGTTCACAATAGTGAAAGAAGGAAACACTATCAAAGTCACTGATGCAACCTTGCAGGTATAAAGAGAGAGAAAAAGAGAAGAATAATCAGGGGCACTCTGGGAAATAGCCATACCCATTCCTATTGTCATATATGAAGATGGTTGAAGGAACTGGAAAAATTTATCCTGGAGAAGAGAAGACTAAGCTACTGTCTTCACATCTTTGAGAGATGATATCTGGAAAAAGGTTTAAGTTTTTGCATGGCTTCAGGTATCTTGAGTAAACCCAATGGGTAGGAATAAGGTAATTATTAGTAATTATTATTACTCTCATTTCTATAGCTTTCTATATACATTACTATCCCCATTTTTGTTGCTGTTAAATTAATTTTTAGTCAGGTCCAACTCTTTTTGACCCCACAGTAGGGTTTTCTTGGCAAATATGACTAGATGGAGTATTTTACCATTTCCTTCTCCATGGTACCCATTTTGCAGTTGAGGAAACTGACAAAACATATAAGTGACTTGCCTAGGGTCACACAGCTAGTAAGTGTGTGAGGCTGGCTTTGGATTCCAGTCATGACTCCAAGTCCAGTACTCTATCCACTGTATCATTTAACAACCTCCATTTATAGATAAGAAAAAGAAGCTTAGAAAGACTGACTCTTGTAGTCACACTGCAAAGATGGAAAGAACATCATTTGACCTACACCCTGAATTTACAGATCAGGAAACTGAGCCCAGAAGGTTAAGATATTTTTCCAAAACCATAGAGCTGAAATTATAGGCGGAAGGTACCAACAGCAAGAGGAAGAGACAAAAGGCAGCATATGCTAGCTTTTTCAGTAGAAGAGGGAAGATTGAGTTAGCTAGAAAACTTTTATGAAGGAGGCTCATGAGCTGGTTCTTGAAGGGTGTATAAGATTTAGGCTAGTAGAGAGGAGAAGATGAGGAAAAGTAAAGTTTGTGAACAATAAGTCATTTTGCCTGGAACCAAAGCTCCTTTAAGGAAAACTAGCCAACTCCATCATGAAGCCTTATTTTTAAAGAGCCTGAGAGATGTTATGGAAAGAGCTCTGGTCTCAGACTCAGGAGACTTGAGTTTGAATATGTCAACTTTGATATTTGTTTGCTGTGCAATTACGAGTCAGTCACCTTGCTTTTGTTCCCTCATCTGTAAAAAAAGGAAATACTCCTAAAATTATTGTGAGAATAGAGCTTTGGAACTCCAAAGAGACATCAAAATGTGGGTTATAACCATTAAAGATCTAGGTTTCCCAAGGAAAAGGCAAGAGACTAATGATGAGACTTCAGTCTTTGGAAATGAGTTACTGAACTTGCCTGGATTATGTTATTGCCCAAAATCATTTGATAAACTCCACCTCCCTTGGCAGCAACTGATGTTTGAGAAGGGTGTCAATGGTTACCTGAAGTGTTGATGATAGCAGATGTACTTTCTTGGGTAGCTGCATTCCAGAACTCACAGCTGACGTTTCCGTGAGTGTTTGCTTTTAGCCTTAGGACACTGGTGATGTTATAGAGACCTTCAGGGGTCTTCAAGTAGGTGGTATTCACAGATTCACTGATATTTAGCCAGGTTACTACTGCCAGAGGATAGCCTTGAGACTGACAGGAAAGCTCCATTTCATTGTTTCCTGGTACCCTGATGACTTGAGTATTTATTGTCTTGTAGGAAGCTAGGCAATGAAAAAAATGAAAGTGGAGTAAATATTCTTTTTCTACTTCATTTATTTCTTGCTTCCTTTCCCTCATAGAGCTTACAATTTCTTGCTAGTTGCCCCTAGGAAAAACTTAAATTGAAAAGGTGTTCTGAGAGTTTTAATTAATTTTTCTATTCAATTCAATAAATATTTATTAGTCACCTATTGTGTGCAGGACTCTGCTAGGCAGAAATATATATATATGTATATATATATATATATGAAATAAAAATATGAAAAATCAGACAATTCCTGCCTTCATGTAACTTATAGTTTATTAGAAGGCAAGAAGTTTCCTCTCCTATTAAAAATAAAGGAAACTGTGATCATCATAATATATCTAAATGATATCATAGCCAGGAAAGCAAATATAATTACATTAAGGTTCCTAGAACATTTTAGCTGCATCTTTGTTCTTATCATATTCTATCCTATATTAATACTGAGTCATATGTGATGGACTTTCCTTCTTCCCCCCTTGTAGTCTATAAGCCCATTGAAAACAGGAACTGGGTCACTTTTCATATTTATATTTCATGTATCTATATAACATATATTTCTGTCTAGCAGAGTACTATACAAAGTAGGTAACTAATATATCTTTATTGAATTGAATTGAAATATTAATTAAAACTCTCAGAATACTTTTTTTAGCTGTTTCAACTAAGTTTTTTCTTGGGGCTACTAGCAAGAATATGTGGGCTCTATGAGAGCAAGGATTCTTTCATTTCTTCTCCTGAAGGAATAGCAAGAAACAGCGACAAGACCTCTTCAAATAATCATAAGCTGATGGTATTTACTTAGCATTCACACACTTAATTATTCTCTGTGTATTATTACCAAAAAGTTAGACACTGAAGACCTAAAGGAGGCACTGGTAATGCTGTTTACTCAGTGGACAGAGTCAGGAAAACCTGTGTATAAATCTTGCCTCAGACACTTTCTAGCTGTATGATCCTGGGCAAGCCACTTGGGGCTCTTCAGTTATAAAAGGAGATAATAATAGCACTTACCTCCCAGGGTTATTGTGAAGATAAAATTAGAGAATATTTATATAGTGCTGTGCAAATCTTAAAATACTAAAATACTACAAATGTTAACTATTTTATACAAAGATAAATAGTATAACATGAGAAAATGATATAGCAAGGGACCAATAATTCAGTAAATATCAAATTTGTGGACATTAGTAAGCTGTGGAAAATGTGAGTTGCTTGTTGACATTAGGAGAGAAGTAGAGAAAATCATTACTGTATTTCTAAGTAGGCAGAGAAGACTTTTTTGAAAATAGAATTTTTTGATGTTTGCAACCTGCTAATAGATTTAAATCATGTAATATTGTATATTATATTTGTCAGTGTTGATGTCTTTTCTCCCTACTATTACTATTATATAAATTACGATTGTAATTTACTACTTAGGTACTTACTACTAGGTAAACTTTACAAAGTCTGGGGGCCCTATCTTATCTAAACATGATAGCTTCTAGATCCTACAACAGTGCTCTGCACACCATAGATAGATATGCCATGTTTGTTGAATGCATTAATGAATGATTAAATGAATACTTTTTGTAGAAGCCTATTCAGATATTGGAATGAATAGAGAAAGTAGAAAACTGGGAATGGAAGCAATAAACATTAATGATGATGGGTTTTATTTACCTGGGTAAGACTGAAAGACAGCTTGGTTTTTTAATTCTTAGACTACTCACTTGTTAAGGGTGAAATCATTGATCCTGACACACAGAGAGATACTACATAATAATAAGAAACACGAATGCAGCATTAAGCAAACATTGCCACCATCATCATCATCACCACCCTAATCAAAAAGAATTGTTCACTGTGTACATAGCTCTGTATGAAATGGTAACTTTGATATCTACTTTCAGGAAGTTGCAATAGAAAGTGGGAATAAAAGTCTTTTTGAATTGAAAATAATAACCTAGTAAAAGGGGCAATTAGGTAGAGCAGTAGATAGAACCTGGGCCTGGACTCAATAAGACCTGAATTCAATTCTGGCCTCAGACAATTGGTAAGTTTGTGACTCTTGTCCAGAGTCACTTAAGCCTGTTTGCCTCAGTTTCCTCATCTGTAAAATGAGCCAGAAAAGGAAATGGCAAACCATTCTAGTATCTTTGCCTAAAAAATCCCAACTGAGATTATGAAGTATTGGACATGACAGAAATGACTAAACAACAAACTTAGAAAATAACTAGTGGGTGGATTAGACATTTGAATTGGAAGCTGAGAGAAAAGAATTTAAAGTTTGGTAGAAAAAAAAATCAGGATTTGGAAAACAACTAATTAGCATTTATCAAAGACCTACCATGAGCCAGGTGTTATACTAGGTGCAGGAGTTACAAAAACAAAAATGAAGTAATTCCTGTCCTCAAGAAGCTTGCATTCTATCCAGGGAAACAACACGTGCACATCTTAGTATAGTCATGTCAAAAATCACATCAATTCTTTGTTTGAGAAGTAAGATGGAAACGTTACTCACCCACCTTCCAGAAAATGTGGAAGTTGGGCTGAGGGCAATTTTCTTAAGAAAAGTTGAGCAATTTTCATAGAATTTTAGAAGTGGGATGTTAGGAGTCATTGGATCTAGCTTTTTGCTCAGTCATAACAGATGATCACTTAGCCTTTACTAACATGGAGTTCTGAAAAAATGAGACACCACCATCTTTGGGGATTGGATAGTTTAAGTAAATCTGAAGCATTTTTCTTAGTAGGTGCCAGTCATTGTCTTAGGCATTGAAGATATAAAGACAACAGTTCCTTTCATTAAGAAGTTTAAAGTCTCCTGGGGGAAGCAAAATATACACAGATAAATCAAAGCAAATCATATATAAGGTAAATTCAGTGTCATTTTGGAAGAATCAGGAAAAGACTGATAGAGGATGTGGGGAGAGTATATTTTTCTCATTTCCCCCTTCCTCCACAATAGTTATGGCAGCACATCCATAAGCAGTGAGAACAGATACTTCCCTAGGTAAATCTAAGATGGGACCTCAAATTCTTGGCTGCCTCTTTTGCTTTGTGTTTCTTTTATTGGATGTGATCAAACAACAATCCCAAAAGATTATTGCTTTCAGGTTTGGTGGCTACTTCATGAGCTCAATCACTGATTTGGACATTACTTGCCCCACAAGAGGATATGTTCCTTCATGGAGAAAAAGATTACCCCTTATAGGAAGATGAGACATTCATGTCTGACAGTCTAAAAGATATGGACTTTGAGTCACTATTTGAACAGTACATATCTAGATGAATGTGAAATATATGTTCAGTAATATCATAAATATCTCACAGGTCTTTGACTCCTTGTAATGCATTTGAGATTATAGTTTATTTCTTAAGTGTGTATTAATGAGCCTTTTTGCATTTTTAGTATTTCTGTTATTGTAAAATAACTGCCCATCCTAAAACTGTATATGTTATTTTACATATTTTCTAGAAGGGACTCTATTAATTCCTTTCAAGGGAGATCCTACATATGAACTATATCTAAACTTTCTAACGGAGATTATAGGACCACAGATTTAGAGCTTCAAGAAATTTGGTCCAATCCCCTACTTTACGGGTAAGGAACTGAGATCCAAAGAAGCTGGGTGGCTTGCCCAATATCAGCTTAAACCAGTCATCCAGTTCTAAAACCATTGTTCTTTTCATCATACCATGCCAACTCCTGGACTTCAGGTAAGGGGCAAAATGAACCAGAAAATACAAGAAAATGTCTGCTTCCCTCTGGAGTCCAGCCTCCTCAGGAATGGAACCAAATCTATTCAAGTCCAGAGTTGGAGCTCTTTATGTCCAAGATTCAATTGATCTCATATGTCCTGGAATATACTTTTTTATCCCTATATACCTTTACCCACATTTACATATGATCATGTGCTTCTGCACACCCTTATAAGATAACCAACCTTTTACTTGCAGAGTGACATACTTGTAGTCAGCAGCATCCCTATAGAAAAGAAGGCAGTGGTACTGGCCAGCATCCATTATTTGGACATCTCTAATATGAAGCAAGGCCTTCCTGAGGGGCAGTTGGTCCTCTAACAATGTCATTCTTCTTCCAGTGTGTTCACTGTGAATTTCCAGGTCTTCCTGCTTACTAGGAAAATTCACAATTTTCCTTTCATCCTTTGCCCAAGTGACTCTTAATGCTTCAATGTCCACTTCTCCGCCAGTGTCAAAGTTACACTCCATTGTCACATTACTACCATAGTCTGCCATATAAAATTCCTTGGGAACAGTCACTATAAATAAACCTATGGGGGAAAACAAAAGTACCATAGCATTATTTGACCACAGACCCCAATTTTGTCTGAGTTGAAACAAAAAAAGGTCAGCCTCATATTGTCCCTGGTACAACAAACTTGAATAGAAATAGACTCTGCCTCTGTTGGTGTAATCTTAAAGTGAGTGTCACTTTCCCTAATTTAAATCTCAGGTTTTTCTGTAAAATGAAAGGTTTGGACTTGATGGTCTCTGAAGACCCTTCTAAATATGACAGTCATTGAAGCTAAAATCTGTGGCCCTATAACTTTGACTCCTTTCTTTTGCCTCCTCTCATTCTTTGTTTTGCATTATTTCTTAGATACACTATCACTGCACTTTCTTATGTCCCTAAACATCCTAACCTGGACCATAGATTTAATTTAGAACTGGAAGGAATCTGGTCCAATCCCCTCATTTTATGGGTGAGGAACTGAGATCCAGAGAAGTTGGATGACTTGCCCAATATCACACAGCTTAAGCCAGGTCATACAGACTAACCTGGACTAACACAATCATCCTTATCTTTACTTCCTTTTCAAAACAATCCAAAATCCTCTTCCTCAAGCACTATTTATCAAGCTATCTCCTTTTTAAGATCCTGCAGTGAGATTCCTTCCTAATTAGGTCTCATGTCAAATTAAACTTCCTATAGTATGACAGAGGAGAAACACTGATTCTGAAATGAGAAGAACTGGGTTTCAACTCTTATCTCTGATGCTTTCTACCTGAGATCTTGGGTAAACTATTTAACCTCCTTTTCTCTTCTATGAAATGAAGAGCTTGGATTACATGACTTCCAATATCCCTTAGAACTATAGATGTGTATACTTATGATCCTTATTGGGATCCTTTCCATCTTGCTTTAATAACTGAGCCCTAATCATTTCAGCAATCTTTAGTCTTCCTCCATTTCTCCAATCATTTATTCATTCAATTAAAAACACTCTGTGAACACCAAATAAGGGCAAGGTACCACCATCCTCTCAGTCATCCAGGTTACTAATATGACTTTCTAAACTTCTCACTCTCTCATCCAGCTACTCCCCTCACCCCATATTCAATCAGTTGCCAAATCCTCTCATTTCTATGTTCATATGTCGCATATATATTGCCTTCCCTCCTCTCTGACATTGGCACCAGGACGATGCTAATCCCAGCACAGGTTATCATCTCCTAAATTGTTGCAATAGCTTGTTGGTTCATTTCCCTGCCTCAAGTTTTCCCTCATTCTAATTTATCTTTCACTCGGCTGTCAAATAGAACTTCCAAAAGTTCAAGTTTGAGTATGTCACAATCCCCACCTCACCCCAATCCATTCAATTAAATCAACTCCAGTGGCTTATGTGCCTTATCAAATAGTTTATAAAGTTCTCTATAACCTGCCTCTTTCCTGTCTTTCTAATCTTCTTATACCTTACATTTCAGCAGGTAAGCTGCAATCCAGTATCAATCTCTTCTTATCTATACTTGTTCCTTCTATTAGTGATCTCATCCTGGTCCTGAATTCAATTATTATTTCAGTGCAGATGATTCCCAAATCCTAATATACTCAGTTCTGATCTCTCCAGTCTTGCATCATCAACTGGTTGGTGAATATCTGTATGTCTCATTATCATCTGAAATTCAATATATCCCAAACTTTTTTCATTATCCTCTCTCATAAATCTGAACTTTCTCTAAACTTACCTATTTCTTTTTAAAGTACTGCAGTCCTCCCAGTTACTCCATTTCATAACCTCAGTCTTATCCTTGATTTTCCCTTCTTTCTTACTTCTCATATCCAATGCAGTACAAATTCCCATTAAGCATAGCATTTCTCACCATTGTCTCCTTTTCTCCATTCACAAAACCAACAATTTTTCAAATTTTCATCTCTTTCTTGGACAATAGCAATAACTCCTCAACCAATCTCTCTGCTTCCAAATTCATCCCTTTCCCAACCATCTTCCATGCAACTACCAAAATAATTTTTCTAAGATACCACTCCACTTCCCAAAATGAATGCGTAAAAGACAAAGTGAGGAGTCCAGAATGACATCTACCTTGCTAACCTGGGTGGCTGGGAGGATATCCTTAGTAACTGTTTATTAAGTACTTTTGATTGAATGCAAAGTGATTGGATAAATGGATGAAGGTTAAAGATTTCTGGACTAAGTAGGGTTCAGTTATCTAATTCCCCTTCTCCAAAATCTTCGTGGGTTAACTATTACCTTTAAGATAAAATGCAAACTCTTCAATCTGGCATAAAAAAATCATTAAAATCTGGCTGTCTTCCCTTTCCAGACTTATTTCATATTATGTCCCTTCACTGTTCTCCTTCTCTCTTCCCCACTATGTAATAATCAAACTGGACTACCAGTCTCAGCCTTGACCTTTCATCTCTATCAGCATTGCATTTTCACAAAAAATATTCTTTCATTGTGCCTAGGGCTCCAAAAATAATAAAAATTCTAATGAACTAAGTGAAGCCCAGGACTCAGAAGTCCTGGGACTTGGTAGAGGAAGCATATAGTCTTTTATAGAGAGATAACTAAGAGCTACAATAAATAGAATGCTGAACCTGGAGCCAAGAAGACTTGAATTTGAATCCAGTCTTTGACAGTCTAAGACCTGATTCTCAAAATCCTCTTCCTTTAGGCTCAGTTCAGGTGCTATCTCTTTAACCAAACTTTCCCTAAGTCTTTCCATTTGTAGTGCTCTCTTTCTTCCCAAATTTCCCTGTATTTATTTAAATGAGTGCCCTTGTATTCCAGCAAAATTTGACTTCATTGAGGGCAGTAACTGTCAATATACATACATATATATCTATATATCTTTTTAACAAAAGAATCTAATACAGCATCTGAACATTGTTGACAATATTGGTTCTGTTTTGGGGTTTGGTTTTTTTATTTGTTGAATTGAATTGTTGAAGCAGCAAAAGTTGCTAGCAAATGAAAGTGATTTGTGAACTTAGCTTTCTAACGTAAACCAAAAATACACTGGGGAACTCCAAACACAGTTAAATTTACTCATAATGCATTAAAGCAAAGAGTCTTATACAAACATTTAACCTGGTTAATAGAAGGCTAAATAGAATGAAATATTTTAATTTATTTATTTTAAAAGTACCACTATTTAAAATTTTGAGTTCCAAATTTTTTCTTTCCCTTCCTCTGTCCCTTCCCCCCTCTCTGAGATGGTAAACAATCAAATATAGGTCCAAATGCCACTGCTGATATTTACTGTCTGTGCTAGCATAGATCAATCATTTCAATTTCCTAAGCTTTGGTTGCTTTATCTCTATTATGAAAATAATGATACTTGTACCAGCAATCTCATAGGAATGATGTGTGGAAAGCATTTTGTATACATCCCAGGATTAGGGAAATGTAAAAACTGGGACTCTATTGTGCATATCTATTAATGAATCAGCAAATATTAATTAAGTGCTTGCTTTGTGTCAAGCATTCTCTGCCAGACTGTGCTATATGTTATGTGTGTATACACACAATAATAATTGTGTGCATTTGTACATATGTATGCATGTACATATATGTAGATATACTTATATCTGTAGATAGCCTTTCTTTGAACCCCTAGCACTTAACATAGTTCCTGGCACATAATAGGCACTAAATAAATGCTATTGACTGACTGTCTTCTGCTTTGCTTGAAGAGAAGCTAGCTATTTTGGCATCAATTCTAGTGTCAGGTGGTTTTGGAAGGATGTTTTATCCAAATATTCCATTCAAGTAGTAGTAAATGCCCAGACTCAGACTACGTACCTATTAAAACCACATTGCTCTGTTACAATTAGAAACAAAAAATCCAGAATTTCTTTGCAGTGTTTTAATGTGAATTTTCCTCTTACCTCAGACCTTTGCCTTTGATTTTGTGCAAAGAAAGCTTATCCTTATGTGTTCTTCTGTTAGCTAGCAGAGCCAACAACTTGAGAAGCACCAAAGGCTTTCTGAGAAGTGTGAAGTTTTGCATTTTAGTGTGACATAGCTCTGAGTTAGTAGCTATGACAACTTCAGGAAGCTAAAAATCACTAAATTATGCAGCTTATAAATAAAAAAGTAAAAATAATCCCTTGGGTCATCTCAGCCTAGGGCTCCAAAAATAATGAAAATTCTAATGAACTAGGTGTAGCCCAGGATTCAAAAGTCCTGGGACTTGGTAGATGAACCATATAGTCTTTTATAGAGAGATAACTGGGAGCTACAATAAATAGAATGCTGAACCTGGAGCCAAGAAGACTTGAATTTGAATCTAGTCTTTGTCAAATACTGTATGACTGAAAATAACCTCTCCCTGTCTTAGTTTTCTCATCCATAAAAATGGGGCAAGATTAATAATAGCACCAACTTTCCAGAGTTGTTGTTAGGATAAACTGAGATATTTATAAAATGAAATATTAATAGCATTTTGCATAATATTAGATTGATATTATTGTTATCATTCATTATTATCTATTCATTGTCCAATACTCGGAAGTGATCCTTAATAGCAATGTAGCAATAAATTCCCTGATTTGCTTTGGACCTTGGAGAAGCATGTCAACTGAATCCATACACAATCAAATCTGCTTTGAAGAAAGAGGGTAAGGGTTCTGGAGAGAAAGGTTGAGATCTTCATACCAAGTGAGTTGATTCAAAGTGGGCATCCCAATGCCAACGTGATTTCAGGAATGCTCAGGTCACCTAGCTCAATACACTATCTGGAAATCCTACCTTCTCTTGGAAAGACAGAAGAGACAGCAAAGCCTTCAGCAAACACTTTCCTTTTTTGTGCCTCAGTTTATCATCTATAAAATGAAGCAGTTGTACTAGATGTCCAAGTACTTTGCACCTCTAACATTCTATGAGTTTTTTGAAGAAAGATTGGGGAGGGGGAAGATAGTAACACTAATAATGGTAGCTACCATTACTCTAAGGTTTACAAAGTACTTTATCACATTTGATCATCACAACAACCCTTGGAAGTAGGAGCTCTAGTTACTTTCATTTTATAGAGGGGGAAACTAAGTCAGGCAGTGTCAAGTGACTTAAAGCTAGTAAGAGCCTTAGGCTGGATTTGAATCTTTCTGATTGTAGGTTTTGCACTTGTACTATGTTACTGAGCTGCCTAGCTAACAAACCTATTATGGCATTAAAACAAAATGTTTTTCTTTAAATGCAAATGTTAGTGAGAAACATTAGCAATTGGAAATGAAAAAAAAAGCGCTTTCATGAAAAATTTCACTTGAATAGCAGTATCTAGTCCTAAACGTGAGGCGCTTGGTGGAAGGAGCAGGAGAAAGAGCAATTCTCTATGGAGGCTTTCAGGACCTCTGTTGAATGGAAGAGTCCCTTATTCATTCACATATTCTTTGATGGTCTACTGTAACCCCATCCATGGCTAGAGGTATTCTTCAAGAGATGATGTCCTTTAGCTCACCTTCTTCAAGCAAAGAAGCTGGTTTGGGACTTTTGACAAACGGGGCATAACACTTGTGCTACCTGCTTTATAAGGTTGTTGTTGTCATTATTATTATCATTACCTGTTATCAGATGGAGCTTCATTTCCACAATAAGAAAGGAGAGAAGGAAGAACATTTTGCTTCCTGGGTCTGAAAGAGAGACAAACACAGAAAAATCACCATCAATATCTATACTTATTCTGCAGTGCTCACTCTGACTATGAATCATTGTGCCTTGTGATTCAATGATTTCCCCAGTTTCAGAAGAAGAGGATGACTCTTAAACAAATCATTTGTGGAAGGTAAAGAGGTGACAGACAAGAGATTTGTTATTGATTCATTATCGGAAGAAAGGGAGGAAGATAATTCTGAAGAATTTTTTTTCCAATCTAAAGGTTTTCCAATCCAAATGAAAGGTTACTATTTCTTAACTAGAATGATTCAATTCCATTTTAGGAAGCTTTATTAAGAACCTGCTATGGACAAAGCCAGAGGCAGTATGATATAATAAATTGAGTGTCAGCCTTGGAGGTAGAAATTCTATCTGAAACAGTGGTTGTGTGATCTTGGGCAAATCACACAAATACAAATTTGCTAATTAAGTAAATCTCTAAAACAATTGCTAAATTACAGAAAGTTTGCAAATTTGCCTCATCATGGGTAATTCAATATTCACAAAGCCTTATGATAGGTGTTTAAGACAGAAAGACTAAAACAAATCAGACCCTGCCCTTAAAAATGTCAAAACTGAATGGGAGACAAGGAGCATGCAAGGAGATTTTGGAGGGAGACCAAGTCATAGAGTTATAGGGAACTCCATTTATCAATTTATAAACTTAAAAACTTGTCTGGGGAAGTGAGAAGTTAATTTGTGTCACAAAATATTAATGATTTTCAAGAATGAAACAGACTATTCAATCAAATTGCTCCCACTGAAAAATATTATGTGTTAGTGATAGCATAAGTTTTATGTCATTAATAAATAAAGCAAAAACAGTAATTTCATCTTTTAAAAAATTTCTTTTTGTATGTGTTTTGTAAAGTGCACAGTACATTTGTATGAGAGCATAAATATATAACATAAAGAAAACTCAAGGGTATATGTTAAAAAATTTTTTTCTGATAGAATACATAATCAGAAAAGTTTAGACACTATTATTCTAAAGGACCAGAAAAAGTTGAGGTTGGAAAAAAAAAGTAGTATTAATTTCTGCTTTTGCTTATAGATTCCTCTGTCCCTAATTCTAGTGAAACTGGCAAAGATGAGTCAGCAAGCTTTCTCTATATCTTCTATTCATGGGAAAAGACTGTTCTGAGTAATGAATGATGTAGGAGGGTATAATATACATTCTACAAAATGGGCAAAGGTGTGAAACAAACTTTTCTGACAAAAGAATGGAGACATACAAACAAGGTTTTGTCAAAACAAAACTAACAGAGCAGGTTACCAAGAAATAAAACCAACTACATGCCATTATCTTTATCCATTCATTTTTTCTGGCATGAATGATCAAATTGATATGGGGGAGGCACAGTTGGGATCCAAAAAGTTTTTAATATATCAGAGCATTGGTCTGAATTTAATCAAATGAAATTCAATCAGGATGAAAGTATAATTTTGCACTTGGGTACAAAAAAAAAAAAAACAACTTCACAGATATAAGACTGGAGAAGCACAGTTAGAGATCAGTTATTCTGAAAAAAGATCTGTTCTAAATTTCATACTTAGTCCTGGGTACCATAGTTAGAGAAAGTCACTGATAAACTGGAGAATGTTCTGAGGAATACAACCAGGATGGTAAAGGGCCTTGAGTGGATGAAAGAATGGCATGATCAGCCTAGGGAAAAGAAAGCTCAAGGAGGGCATGTTAGCTATTTAAGTGCTTGAAGGGTTGTCATTTAGAGGACAGATTTTTCTATTTGGGCAGAATGTCAAGCAGTGAGAGGAAGTTACAAAGAAGCAATTCAGGCTTTATGTCAGGAAAAAGTTCCTAAATTAAAGCTGTCCAAAAGTGGAATGAACTCAAAGACTTAAAGTCTTTCGGTAGATGCTGGATAACTATTTGTGTGATATGGTGGAGGCTCTTTTCATTCATAGGATGGACCATATAGTTACTGAGTTCTCTTCTACCTATAGGGTTCTTGAGTCCAGTGGTATTAATACAATATCATTGGCAAACAGGAGCATTTGGAAGATGTCTCTATGTATAAAGAGGATTTTTTTTGCTTCCATTTGGACTTTGACCATGATATCCTTTATGACATTGGTGATTGGCACTTTTTTTAAAAAAAATTTTATTTTATTTGCAAAACATATGTATAGGTAATTCTTCAACATTAACCCTTACATAGCTTTCTGTTACAGATTTTTCCCCCCAACTCCCCACCCCTCCCCTAGATGGCAGGATATCCACTACATGTTAATTATGTTAAAATATTGGCAAATCGAATATATGTATGCATATTTCCAAACTTATCATTGTTGTGCAAGAAAAATCGAATCTACACAAAAGTCATATCAGATAAAGGAAACACAATGTAAGCAAACATCAATCAAGAGCATGAAAATGTTATGTTGTGGTCCACATTTCACATCCCTCTCTCTGGGTGTATATGGCTTTCTTCAGTGAACAATTGGAAGTGGTTTGAAACATTTCATTGTTGAAGGGAGCCATGTCCATTAGAATTGATCGTCATATAGTACTGTTGTTGCTGTGTATAATGTTCTCCTGGTTCTGCTCATTTCACTCAGCATCAGTTCATGCAAGTCTCTCCAGGCCTCTCTGAAATCGTCCTGCTGGTCATTTCTTACAGAACAATAATATTCTATAACATTCATATACCATAATTTATTCAGCCATTCTCCAATTGAAGGGCATCTATTCAGTTTCCAGTTTCTAGCCACTACAAAAAGGGCTGCCACAAACATTCTTGCACATGTGGGGCCCTTTCCTTCCTTTATGATTTCTTTGGGATGTAAGCCCAATAGAAATGCTGCTGGGTCAAAGGGTATGCACAGTTTGATAACTTTTTGAGCATAGCTCCAAATTGCTCTCCAGAATGGTTGGATCCGTTCACAGCTCCACCAACAATGCATCAGTGTCCCAGCCTTCCCACATCCCCTCCAACATTCATCATTAACTTTTCCTGTCATTTTAGCCAGTGATTGGCACTTTTCATAATGATTTTCCCCTGTTAAATTGATGTGGTACTCAGAGAAGAAATAAACAATGTTATCTCCCAAGAATCTTATATGATCTTAGCATATGGATGGAAGAAACATCATTGGGAGGAAAGTCTTTAAGGCTGAGTTTTGCTCTGTGGTTCTTATTGTGGTTGTTGAATTGTTCAGTCTTGTCTGAATCTTTGTGGACCATAGTGTACCAGGCCCTCCTACTATCTCTCAAAGTTGGTCTGAATTCATGTTTATTATTTCCATGATACTATCTTTCCACCTCATTTCCCTTTTTCATTTGCCTTCAAACATTCCCTAAATCAGGATTTTTCCCAATGATTCCTGTTTTCTCATTATGTGGCTCTGGAGGGGAAAGTGAGGCAGGTGAACCTGCACTCCCACACTTAAATCCAATTCACTTGCATGTCATGGCATTACCTCCCTGATATCATGGTCCTCTTCAAGAGTAAGGACAAATAACAGATATGGCATAGTAGATGGCACATTTGACAGAATAAAGTTTAAATCCTTACTGAGATACTTTATATTTGTGTGATCCTGGGAAAATCACTTAAACTCTCAGGACCTCAGTTTCCTACTCTATAAAATGAAGGTGTTGGATTTGATGCCTTCTAAGGTCCTTTTCAATTCCAAAACTAAGATTCTGTGATCCTAATTGTGTGACTAAAAGGGGGTAAAAAATGAACATAGAAGCTTGTAAGGATCATGGTAAACTTAATCATTCCTCTTGGCTATGACGTGGCTATTTCCCTAGAAGATAGGAATTTAAACAATTGAAAGCAAATAATAGACAGACAGATGGATAGATAGAAAGATAACAAATATACATGTACATACACACATATGCAAATGAAGAAATAAATTCATATTTTTGATAATTGGGAAAACAGCTAGAAATTTCTCTCTAATCCATTCTCTCTGTGACCTATTTCACATATCAGCTAAAACTCACCATCAAAAATTAACAATAGGCTTCCCAGAAGCAGAGCCAAAATGGCAGAGTAAAGGTAAAGGTTCACCCAAATTCTTCCCCCAAACCTCTCCAAATATCTTTGAATAATGACTCTAAACAAATTTAGAGCATCACTCCTACAAAAAGATGGAGTGAAACAATATTTCCAGCCCAGGACAACTTGGAAGTTCATCAGGAAAGGTCTGTCTCACCAGAGTAAGAGTGGAGTGCAGTCTGGTACAGGCCAGGTCAACATAGTCCAAGCCCCAGCAAACCAGGGATAGGCTTCAGAGCACCTTAATCAGTGGCAGCAATGGTGGTTTCCAGACCTCTCAGACCACAAATGCCAAAGACAGCTTTGGTCAACAGCAAAGGTTTGTCATACCTGGGAGTGAAGAACAACACCAGTCAACCAAAAACAGGCCTTGGGAACTCACTGAATCACCAACGGAAGCAGCAGCTTCTCTCAATCCACAGTGAAATAATTGATTAGAAGGAGATTATTGGGTTCTCTTTGCTAGGATTGATGCAGAACTCTGTTGCTTTGCCATATTCAAATCCATTTCAAAGTCCTAGGTGGCAGTCCCAGGGCAGGGAGGAGCACTAGCATACTAGAACTTGCAGCCATAGGAAAGCATGGATCCTCCTCACAGTTCCATTGCAGAAAAAAAGTGTTTGTGGTTACTCCCAGACCAGAGCACAAACCAGGAAAGCAGTAAATACACTTCTCCTTAGATCATACCACCTTGGAAGAACTGAAAACTTACAGTTTCCTGGAAGTATCTCTGAAAACAGCTATACCAAACCTCTGAATCTTGGGACAGGGAGCCCTCCATCCTGGAAGCAGAGCCCTACTTTAACAAAGAGTTAAAACTCAAATAATAACCTGGGAAAATGAGCAAACAACAGAAAAGGGTTCTGACCATGGAAAGTTACTATGGTGCTAAGGAATATCAAATCCAAATCCTCCAAGAAAAATATGAAATGGTCTTAGGCTATGGAAGAGCTCAGAAAGAATTTTGAAAATCAAGTAATAGAGGTAGAGGAAAAACTAGAAAAAGAACAAATTTAAAATTTCCAATTAAATACCAAATTGGAGGGCAGCTAGATGGCACAGTGGATAGAGCACCAGCCCTGAAGTCAGGAGGACCTGAGTTCAAATCTGGTCTCAGACACTTAACACTTCCTAGCTATGTGACCCTGGGCAAGTCACTTAACCCCAATTGCCTCAGCAAAAATAAATAAATAAATAGATAAATAAAGAAATAAATACCAAATTGGAAATCCTAAAAATTAAAGGTAAGGTTAATGAAACTCAATGTAAGAAAACTATCACATTAATAAGTAAAACTAGGAGCTGGTTTTAAAAACATTGGTTAATATGATTTTTTAAAAGAGAGAAAACCAAATCACTAGCATCAAAAATGGAAAAGGTGAATATGCCATTAATGAAGATGATAATAATTAGGAATTAGTTTACCCAATTATATAATTTAAGTGAAATCGAAGAATACTTACAAAAATATAAAATGCCCAGATTAACTGAAGAGAAAATGGAATATCTAAATAAACTTATTTTAGGGAAAGAAATTGAATAGACTAGAAATGAGTTTCTTAAAAAAAAGCATCAGGATCATATGTATTTACAAAGGAATTCTATCCAACTTTAAAGATCAACTAATTTAAAAGATCAAAAAAACTTTAAAAATCAACTAGTTCTAATATTAAATAAATTATTTGGAATAATAGGCAAAGAAGGAGTCCTATCAAACTCCTTTTATAAAACAAATGTGGGCTTGATACTTAAACCAAAAAGAGCAAAAAAAAAAAAAAAAAGAAAGAAAAAGAAACAAAATTATAGACCAGTTTTATTAAAAGTGTTGATGCAAAAATCCTAAATAAAATACCAGCTAAGAAACTCTAGCAATATATCACAAAGATTATACATTGTGACCAACTGCAATTTGTGCCAGGAATGTAGGGATAATTTAATATAAGGAAAACTATTAACATAATTGATTATATCAATAATAAAAGTAGCAGAAATCACATGATTAGTGAATTCATAAAAGCCATTTTATAAAATACATACTCATTCTATTAAAAACACTTGAAAGCATAGATATAAGTGGATTTTTCCTAAGAAGCATCTATCTAAAATTATTAGCAAGTATTATCTGTATTAAGGATAAACTAACAACCTCTCCAATAAGCTCAGGAGTAAAGCAAGGATACCCCATAACACTAATAGTATTCAATATTGTACTAGAAATGCTAGCAACAACAATAAGAGAAGAAAAAAGAAATTTAAAGAGTCAGAATGGATAATGAGAAAATAAAGCTTTCTCTTTTTGTGGACAATATAATGGTATACTTGAAACATCCTAATAGAAACAATTAACAATTCAAGCAAAGTTGTGTGATGTAAAATAAACCTATATAAATCATAAATATTTCTATATATCACCAACAAAGTTTTGCAAGAAGAGATAGTGAGAAATAATTTTATTTAAAAACAACCATAGACAATATAAAATACCTGGGATTATACCTACCAAGACAAAACCAGGAATTATTTATACAAATAAAATCAGATTTAAATAATTGGAGAAACACTAATTGATCATGGGTAGGGTGATCTAATATAATAAAAATGATAATTCTACTTAAACTAATCTATTTATTCAGTGAGATCCCAATTAAATAACCAAAGCAAATAGGTTAGTTTTAGAAAAACATAAAAAGACTTGCATGAAATGCTGAAATAGTAGAATCAAGAGAACATCATATATAGTAATAGCAATAGTGTTCAAAAAATAATTGAGTGACTAAATCATCCTGAGTAATATGATCATTTATATGGACTATGAAGAACTTGTGAAGGAAGATGCTATCCATCCCCAGAGAAAGAAATGATAGATGGAATTATATATTGTATGATTCTCATCCTGTCTCTGTCTCTGTCTCTGTCTCTCTCTCATATATATATATATGTATATATATATATAAAACCAAGAAAATAAATACAGGGGGATGGAATGGAAAGTACCCATCACATTGCTTATTCTAGGGCATGTTTTAAATGCTAATTATTATCCTGGGCAAAGTCCCTGGAACAATTTGGAGAATGTAGTCAAAATTTGGAGAATGTAGATTAGAATTCCAATTTTGCTACTGATAATTTACATGAACTAGGGCAAGTCACTTAAGCCCTCTGAAGCTCAATTTTCTTTATTAGTCAAGTAAAGGCATTGATCTAAATTATTTTTAAGGTCTCTTCCAACTATGAAAAAGGAAATTAATTATTCCTCCTCTTTACAAGACTTCCCCTGACTTTCTTAATTTTAAAAATATATTTGTTTTGAGTAAATTAGGAAAAACAAAAATAACAGATAAGAGCTAGCCTCTGCATTTGGTGATTTCAGGGTCCATGAAAGGCATCCTGGCCCTTTGAAAATAGCTCCCACAACCTGTTTACTGTTACTATCAATTATACAACTAGAGTATCATTCTTTGGCTCAAAAGCAATTAGAATTTTGTCCCATAAAAATACAACTGGTCCTTTTCAACTGAATTTGAATCAATACATCAGATTTATTCCAATAAGCAGATTTTAATAATCATCATAATAAGAGTTGACATTTATACAGCACTTTAAGGTTTACAAAAGGTTTCAATCTATATGGTCACATTTGATTCTTAAAACAACACTCATCCCAGAGAAGGAAAGAGTAAGAGTAACTTGAAGGGAGGTTGAGTCATTGGATGAGAAGATTTGGAACAGGAAGGGTCATTTAGTCATTTAGAGGTTTTAAAGCTTTTTTTGTTTTGGTTTTTTTATATTGAAATATAGTAATCAAAATATTTATTAAAAGTTTATAGAACCAGAGCAGTTGGATGGTTCAGTGGATAGATTCAAGGGCATCTGAATTCAAAACTGGTCACAGCCACTTAACTAGCTATACAACCCTAAGCAAATCACTTACAAATTGCCTCCAAACCCAACCCCCCAAAGAACCAAAAAAAAGTGGAAACCAGATTAAACCCCCCAGATTCTAATCCAACCTCTTCATTTTATAATTTTTATCAAAGAACTTTGGGTAGAAGGGGTGGGAAAGGAAATAAAAAGAAGGGGAAGGACAAAAGGAACAAAATAACAGATTTCATTGTAATGTACTTGACAAATTTGCCTATAGTCAGCACTAAAAAGCAAAGATAAGCAAGCAGGCAGGCAGGCAATCCTTAAGGGGCTTACTCAAAACAGGGTTTATAGCAGACCATGCCAGCCTTACCTTTCCAAGTTTTGGTAGCCTTCCCTTTGCAGACTATAGATGCAATGCTGTAGCTACCCTGGATGTAGACACAAGTCTGGTAGCTCATCTCACTACTTCCTGAGACTTCCCTTTCTTCTTCATCAGCTGGCCAAGCAGGGGATTTCCACCTGAATTATTTGCTGCTACTGCTATCCTCTTCCTAATTTTTGCTGAGCCTGAATTCTTGAGCACTCTAGCGTCCCTCCTCCAATTCCATGTCCCCATTATTGACGCCTAAAGCTTCAATGTCTCCAGAACCAAAGACAAAGATAGGAACCAATTTAGCTATTAGTGAAACTCCTTCCTGCTTCTGAGTATCGTCATCAGTAAACTACCCACAATGCTTTGTTTTATATCTTAGACTATATTGTTCATCATTGTTATCTAGGTTCATGTTTTACTACCCTACTAGACTGTGAACTCTGTGAGTACAAAGGATATGTGCCTTCTGGTGTAAACTTTCCATCTCTTCCTCCACCTTCCCCAACTTCCCACCTCCACTTCCTCTCTCCAACCCATAGCTCATTGTTCTGCACACAGTAATAGCTTAATAAATAGTCGTGGACACTTGCTAGCCATGTGATCCTGAGCATATAAACCTTTGTTTAACTCAGTTTCCTCATTTGTAAAAAAGGGGATAATAATAATAATAACTACCTCCTGAGGTAATTGTGAAGTTAAATGAAATAAAATGTGTAAAATACTTTGCAAACCTTAAAGTCTTATATAAATTCTGGTTATTATTATTATTAAAAAAGAGATATACTATACTTAGACATCAGATTGGCCCTTAGGGATTATTTAACACAACTCTCTCATTTTACATGTGAGGAAAATAAGATTTAACCAGGGGAAGTATTTTGCTTAAGGTCATACAGATTTTAAGTGGCAGAGCCTGAATTCAGTGTTATCCCTAAGATTTCACCCAGTATTGTCGTCTCTCTAAAATCTTTAGCCTGACTTGAAGACGTTCTCCCCATTTTTTTCTTTCTGCTCTATAGTGTTTGGTGACCATTCTAGGCAATCTGGCTTGGAATTTAAAAACCTTCCTGGAAAATCAAGAGTAGCTCAGGCCACTGATAGATCCCATATGTGTAATAGAAAAACTAACTGAAGTCAGATTTGGGTTCAGTACTGTTTGTAGACTCTCTAACAATTAGAGCTGTTTGTAAGTGAAATGAGTTATTTTATGTGGTAATGAGAGCTCCCCTGCCATTGGAGCATGAAGCTCAGAAAAAAGCAAGCCATTCTCAGTAAACTTCTGAGGCTTCCAAGTATACTTATGAGGCTCTGAGGAACTACTTTGTAGGATATCAGTATAATAGATCAGTTTTCTCTGAAATGATAAAGTTGGGCTAACTCAATGGTGTCAAATTAATCACCTCATAAGTGCTGCCATAACCAGATTAAAATGCAATTGGGAAAGATTGAGTGAAATAAATAAGAATACCATAAAACAGAGATAATGTCAATTTGTGGTTTTCTAAGTGATTATATCTACTGAAAAGATCCATCTCTATTTGAATTTGAAGTCCATTAGGCTTGGCCCTATCCACTGGGCCACTGGGCAGTAAGATGATACAGTGAATTGAGCACAGAGCCTAGGCTTTCAGATTTATCTTCCTGAGTTCAAATCTAGCCTCAAAGACTTTGTGACCTTGAGCAAGTCACAACTCTGTTTGCCTCAGTTTCTTCATCTGTAAAATGAGTTGGAGAAGGAAATGGCAAACCACTCCAGTATCTTTGCCAAGAAAACCCCAAATGGGATCATGAAGAACTGGATATGAATTAACAACAAGCTAAATAACTTCAACTGCTCTTTGTAGGTCTGAATAATAATAACTAATATTTCTATGGTCCTTTAGAGTTTAAAAAGTGATTTACATAGTTTAAAAAAATATAATCTCAACAATCTATAAGCAGAGGCATAGTCATATACCCATTTTATGAATGAGGAAATCACAGTTCTGAGAAAGCACATATTTCTCCCAAGATCATTCAACTTCTAAATATACAAGGTAGGATTTGAACTCAGAACTCCCTGACTCCAAGTCTGGTGTGCTATCCATTATGCTACCTGGCTGATTTAAATGTTGTCCTTACACACACACACACACACACACACACACACACACACACAAGTGTATATATACAAGTGTATATATATATATATGCATGTATCTATCTACATATGTAAGATATACACACATGTACACATGTGTGTATATGTGTATATATACACACGTGTGCGTGTGTATACGTGTGTGTGAACCTGCTGCCATTGTTGGAAAGAGACTATTTTTTTTTTTTTACTTTTCTTAAATCCAAGCTTGAAAAAATAAACATGACAGATTTCAGAAATTTGGAGAGCCCAAGAGGACACATTCTAATTTTCCTCACACCAAACACAATCTCAGATTGTAATAACAATCAAATTATATAATGTGAAGAATTATTAATAAATACATTGATTAATAAAAATAACAATTATCTTAGAAAGAAAATGATCCCCATGGATGTCCCAAGTCCATTTTCTTTCATCTGCTCTACAAATCTTGTATGTACCTACATATTTACATGTTGTCTTTCCTGTTGTATGAACTCCTCAAGGGTAAAGACTATCTTTCTTTGTGGTGTCAGTATTTAACACAATGGCCAGTTCATAGAAAGTTCTTACTATTTTCTCTTTAGCAAGAGATCTACTCCCATAGTAAAGAGACTTGAGTTCAAACCCTTTGCCCTAATACTGAGGGAACTCTATACAAGTGCTTTCACCTAATTTTTAAACCTCAATTTCCCCATCTGTAAAATGGAGATAATATTCACACTGCTTATGTCACAGGGTTATTTGTCAATCTTCATAAGCCACAAATGAGCTCAGTTTGTTTTTCTCTCGGACATTTTTGGTGCATGACTTATATGAAATTGTGTATTGGTTTTTGTGAGCACCTTTGTACCTTCACCTCAGCATTTATTTCATGTGTTGGCCCGAATGCAGACTGTGTGCCTGAGGATTTACCAGATTACATGGGAACAGATGATATAGATGGCAAGAAATAGGCACCTGAAGACACTGATTCTCTCACATCATTTGCTCACAGACATAATTCAAAGGAAGAGAAATTAGAAAGCCAAGAGAAAGAAGTGAAATTCTCTAGTTTTTGATGACATGTGAAGCACTGTGGAGCCTGTGGTTTCTCACTATCCTGGAAAAGTTTTCCTTTCTTTTTAAAAAAAATTATTTTGAGGGGTTTTTTTGCTCAGAAATCTATCTATAGAAATTTCAGAAATTTTCCTGATTTCTATAGAAAAATGCAATTTTCTAACCTCAAATTTCATTTAATACTTGTTGAACACTTATAGGCAAACCCCTGTGGTAGGCCTTTCTGGGGACATAAAGACAATTCCATGAGTTTATACTGCATTAGATTGAGTCAGACAGACAAATACCTCCATTTTTTGATAGGCTAGAGTCATCAATCAACAAGCATTTGTGAAACACTTATTCTCTGCAATTGGAAATACTGAAAACAAAAATAAAAATTATACAGTTTCAACCCTCAAGGAGCTTAAATTCTATAGGAGAGAAGAGACACATACAACATGTACATATATAAGTAGATACACAATAAATATAATGTATTTATTTACAAGTTCCAAAGACTGTGACAAATCACTCAGTCCATTAATTAACGTGCATTTATTAAATATCTACAATGTACCAAACAAAGACAATGACATGAGATTTGGCTAAAGAAAATCATATCTAGTTTGAGGGGAGCAAAGAAAACAACATAAAATAGGCAGAATTTTCAAGCCTCAGAACTGGATGGGATCTGAGAAGTCTAGTCCAACCAGGGGTTATGAAATCCAGCTGGAACTGGAACCCAAGAGCTGATTGTTAAATTTTCATTGTGAGCAATTATATCTCAGATATTAACAAGTATTATAAATAAGGGCTTGATGTATTGTTTTGATTATCCAGACTTAAGAAAGTGATGGAGAAAATAATAATGAAGATTAAACTAAAAGTATATCATGGTACCCTTTTTTTCTCTCCAGATTGTTAAACATTTACCAACACACTATTGGTTTTAACCCATACCAAAATAGGAGTTGCTTCTACAAAATCTCTGATAAATGGTCATCCATTCCTTTCTTTAAGGTAGAGGATTCATTACCAAAAAATATGTAAGATTTTGATAGATGAGGATGAGAGAAGAATAAGAAAAAAGAAATAATGCCATTATATGTAACTGCTACTAGTGTTCAACTCCTGGAGACATCTTTTAGTTCCTGAAAGACCCTCTCTGTTCCACTTCCATTTGAAAAAGCTCAGGGGTTATACACCTTGAGGAGTTCATACAACAGGAAAAATGTCTAGGTACATACAAGATTTGTAGAGCAGATGAAAGAAAATGGATCTGGGACATCCATGGGGGTCACTTTCTTTCTAAGATTATTGTTATTATTATTATTATTATTTTAGTAATCAATATATTTATTAATAATATTATCATTTATTTATTTTTATTAATCAGTGGTTTTTATTTATTTATTTATATATTTATTAATAATTCTTCACATTATATAATTTGATTGTTATTACAATCTGAGATACAAATCATCCTTTTCTCCTCCCAGTGGGTGGGACAGATGGCATTGTACAAACCCTTAAATCCACTTCATTTAAATCCAATTGACTTGCAACTGAAGACATCACCTTTCTGATATTATTGGCCCTCTTTCAGGATGAAGGATGAACAATAAATCCTCCTCAGAATTCATACTAGACACAGCTATTGCTATTGCAGGGTTCCTGCTCAGATGTGATTAGGAACAGCTCATCTCTATTATTAATTCCAAATCTGAGATTCAGAGAGTCTGTGATTCTGTGAGTCTGTTTCATTTATATTTACTTCATGACTCTTTGGCCTACAAATTAGCTAAATGTAGCTCTCTAATTAACTTGCTTTATTTTTGGTTTAATGTTGTCTGACCCATGGGATGAGAACACAAAATCTTAGAATCCGAAGTGACTTCAGAAGTTTTCTAACCCAAACTCTCTCCTTACTCACCCTCAAAATAAAACCTCAACCACACCCTCAAGTGGTCATACCACCTTTGCTTGGAGACCTCCCACTGATGAATTCACTACTTTCTGACACAATCAATTTAGGACAGCTTGAATTACTTGGAAGTTTCCCCCTAGTGGTGAAGTAAAATTTGTCTCCCTGTAACTTCCATTTATTGGTCCCATTTCTGTTCCCCAAAAGAAGTCTAATCCCTCTTCCACATAAAACAAGAGGTGGGATGAGAAGTTATGATCCATAGTTTGGACACTCTGGCCCTGAGTAATTGAGAGATAGCTATTTTGAATTTTGTTATAGCTCTTCAACTTGTAAGTTGCCAGAACTGGAAGAAACCATAGAGATCCATATCTCTCATATCTGAGGAAACTTGGTCCATCTTTAAATATTCATTCTGATCCTGCTTTTGTGATATTGGACAAATCACCCACAAGTCCCTAGGCTTCAGTTTCCTGATCTGTAAAATGAAATAATTGAACTATATCACATTAAAAGATGCTTTGAGTTATAAATCTTGTTAATAGGGAGAATCATGGGACTATGGATCTAGAGTTGTAAAGGATCTCAAAAATCTTCTAATGATCATTTTTGTTGTTGTTGTTGTTGTTGTTCAGCCATTTTTCCGGTCTTGTCCTACTCTTCATGACTTTATTTGGAGTTTTCTTGGCAAAGATAGTGGATCAATTTGCCATTTCTTTTTCCAACTCATTTTACAAATCTGTGGAAAACAGGGTTAAGCGACTTGCCCAGGATCACACAACTAATAAGTGTTTAAGGCCAGATTTGAACCCAGGAAAACTAATCTTGATTTTAGGTTTTGCATTCTATCACTGTACCACCTAGCTTTTACACTGTTAGTGTAACTAATTATTAGTAGTTATACTACTAAAACTTTTGTTCCTTTTCTAAAATTCTGATGCTGTTACAATTATAAAATTAAAATTATTTCATAGATAGACTTTTTCTTGAAGTATCTGACTGAACAAATCTTTGAGGCAACCAGAGGAGCGTGCTCTTTCCCACCATCTTCAAAGTAGTTCTGTTCAATTCTTCTACAGAGAGAAAGGAGTTTGCTGTGGTTTTTCAATTTTTCAGAAAACTCACCATTGGTCAATTGAGTGGTAAGGCTTATGAGATGATGGCTAAATACTATATTGTATCAAGTAAAGATTCCCAAGTCTTCGAGAAGAAGAAATAAGGGTTTTGAGAAAAAGTAATAGTCCATCTTCCAAGATCTCATCCAAAGTCTTATTACTTCCATCAGTAGCTTTCATCTTGTGTTTGACTTACCAATGATTTTAGTAGGTCAGTGTTTTTCAAACTCCTGGGGAGGAGTTTGATAAAGCAACCCATATCTAGAATGAATGTTCTCCCTTATATTAGTTTCATTACATCACTGTAAAAACAGCTATGTGGTCAATAGCATATTATTGACTGAATCCATTTGGCTTTCATTTCTACCTTTTGTACCTTACTTATCCTAATATTAAGAGAATGGCCTTTGGCCTTTATGAATTGAACCATTAGAGCAAATTCTGATACTATGCTACTTCCACCTGAATAAAAAGTACTTTACCTGATAGAGAAATGTATTCTGCATTTTTGCTCCATAAATTGTTTTGATGAATAGTTTGCACGAATACAAAAAGGTCTGACCAACGAGAGAAAAAACATTATTAAAAATCCTAATTGGCTCCTGTCTCAGGTAGTGATATAGTATAGCATTTTCAGTCCAAGGGAGACAAATGTTTTAGCTACAAGGGACAGACAGGCTGGCTGTTTAGATTGAGTAAGTCACTACTTTTGTTGTTATTTAGTCAGTTGTTGTGTCTGGCTCTCCATAGCTCCATTCGGAGTTTTCTTGGTAAAAACACTGGAGTGGTTTGCCATTTCCTCCTCCAGTTCATCTTGTACATGAGGAAATTAAGGCAAACTGAGTGATGACACAGTAAGTATCTGAGGCCAGATTTCAATTCAGGAAGATGATTTCCTGACTCCAAGTCCCACTTATATTCATTGTAATACCTAGCTGCCCCAAATCACTATTGCTTTTGCAATTTCTCTTCTCTGCCAACATCACCCCTGTCCTCTAGGTCTCTTCTGTTAAAAGAACTATTACCAAGTTACATACATACATATACACATACATCCTGTATAGTATTTTTTCCAATTATATGTAAAGATAGTTTTCAAGATTCATTTTTTCACTCTTTTAAATATTTTTAAATATTTTTTCTCCAGTTATTTTTAAAAACAATTTTTAACATTTGTTTTTAAAACTTTTCAATTCCAAATTCTTTCCCTTCCTTCCTCTCCCCTCTCCCAGCATCAAGAAGAAAAGCAATTATTGTTTATACTTCAACATTTATTTATTTATTTATTTTGCTGTGGCAATTGGGGTTAAGTGACTTGCCCAGGGTCACACAGATAGGAAGTGTTAAATGTCTGAGATCACATTTGAATTCAAGTCTTCCTGCCTTCAGGGCTGGTGCTCTATCCACTAAGCCATCTAACTGCCCCTCAACATTTATTTTTTATACAATTTTGGATTTCAAATTTTTTTCTCCTTCTCTCCTTTCCTCCCTCCTTTCCATTCCCCCTCCTTGAGATGGCAAGCAGTTTGATGTAGGTTTTGCATGTGTAATCATGTAAACATATTTCCACATTACTCATGTTGTAGAAGAAGAAACAGAACAAAAGAGAACCATAAAAAATAGTGTTGGAGACGAAGAGACTGTTGGAGACAAAGAGGACTACCAAACCC